>JAUOBT010018152.1:0-13236 GCA_032362145.1 Hypanus berthalutzae
AAAGGAGCTACAACTCTTTCCATATTTAAACAGAACACGACGCTACGTTCCAGCGTGATGACATCAATGTTCTTTCCAATTATACCAACAAGTCCACAGTCTCCAATTATAACACGTTGCAAAAAAAAACAAAAAAAAAACAATCATTTCTTCTGCTCTCCTGTCTGTATTCCTTCTGGTCTGCCAATACGTTTGCATAAATTCGAGCTTCCGGAATTCACAACGAATCACCAGGTTTTGGGGAAATATCTGTCTGATTAGATTCCAAGTTCTTCCAATGATGACGTATTACAGTACAGAAACAGGCATTTCGTACAGATTTTCCTTGCAGAATTTCATTCAGAAATTTCAAATGATTGTCTTTTGCCTGTACTGCATGTTCCTGGCTGGATGTCTATTTACCTTCATTCTCAGCTTAGTGATCTGCACTACATCTTCCAGTTCCGTAAAATCTCTATAGTCCCTGTAGACAGATTGTTCCTTAGGACCCCTTTAACACTTTGATTCTCACATTAACACACTGGCCTCTAACTTGGAACCCCTTACTTGGAAAAATGTAATTTTCGATTTATCCTATCTCCTTCCAGCGGAAAGTTAGAAACCGCTCTGAATTCACCCGCCAGCCCCAGTTACTACAGGGAAGATAGCCGCAGCCCACTCAATCTCTAATAAACCCCAGTCACGGCAACAACCCTTCCAATCTTGTCTACACCGTCCCTAAGCTGATCGGAGCTCAACCGGAGTGTTAAGTAACGAGTACATGCGTTATGCTACTCTTACACCAGTGTTTGTGGCAAACTTTCTTGATGAGTTTCACGACTGGGTTTCTGGACAAACATCGGCAGTTGAATTCAATTGCCCTTTTCTGACCGAATTGCTTCTCTCTGTCAGACGGACCGGGTACAAGTGCTTCAAGTGCTTCAAGTGCATGTCGCCTTGTCTTCCGGCTGTGGGTGACGTCTGCGAATCAATGAACATCTTGTGGATTGTTGAGAGCCCTGCTTACCGACGGTGAAATAACGCGAGAGTGTATCAGAGGATGGTATGAGCGGATTGTCATACACCCTTGGTATACATGCATAACCGTTCTCCTTGTTGCTCACCACGAACAGGGTGTTGGGTTCACACAGCTCATTCTCCGTCTACCTCGCCGTCCGGTACATTTGTTTTCAATTTTCGATACCAATATTGCGACATTATTGTCGTGAGATTACTGATCAGAGTCACTGTGTTAACACTTGCTGCCCCGACTCTCCCATCATCACCCTCCAACCACCCCCCTCCCCGGCACAAGGTCACTGGGCTCAGACATTATGTATTCGCTCGTACTCCATATCATAAAATTAAAGAACATTTTTACCCAAATTCCACCAATATGTCACACGTGATAATGCGACACTCATCATGATACATATCTATATGAAAAAAAAAACGGGACTTGCAAGGCCACCCTATATACTCATCTCTGCCTATCTGACTTTTCGATAATTTTAATCGCAGTATACCGGGCACTGCTGAAAGTGGAGGAATCAGTCACGAGGATCATGACTGTATGGCTTAATAAGGCAATCAGTATTCCTCAGGGTTGTGTTGCACGGACTAACTAGCACAGGCACAAGAAGGCCGACACACGCAGTAAAGGTACAGACCTAGTGCAAAATGCCTTACCTGTCACCTACTGCATCGGTAAATCTGCTGACGGCAGTGCTACCCCAAGCATGGTCATCGTATCTCCGAGGCAGTAACTCTGGCTGAAATCAGAGTAAATCTTACTCTCAAAACCCTGGATGCTGTCTTCAAGTATAGCTACAGAAAAAATGAGCAACAACAACAACAACAAAGCTCAAAGAACAGCCAGGAAAAAAGAGAGCTCATCACAGGCACAAAAAAATGTCCCGGCATATACTAATAAAAAACACGAGCACGGCATTCTGGTAATGGTATAGACCTGGACATTATTCACATTATTGGGTTCGAGGAAATATGGCGCTGATACTATACTATGGCTGTACTATAGATCTTTGTCCTTACAATACGATGCCATTTATTGTCGAAATGTCTTCCTTGCAGTGTCGGGCCAGCTGTGGTATTGATCTATGCCCTTTCAGTATGGTGCCGACCAATCCTTAGTCCAGTGCCAGATGTTTTGAAGGTTTGTGTCAAAACAATACTGAGATGGCGTTGTAACAGCCTGTGCCTTTACAATATCATGATAAATATGTTTATTAGATGACGTTACAACTCAAAACTGGGATTGTCCTGATCTGAGTCATCAGCAATATGATTTGATAAATTTCCGTCTTTGCCATTCTGAAAGATACTTTTTCGATATATTCACAGACAAAACTTCTAGACATGAAATAATAATTCGCTCCGAAAGGCACAGGAATTTACATGCTCAGAATCCTATTCTGAATGTTACACTGTAAGGTGAAATTCTCCTCAGTGTGGAGATGTCACGAGGCATGGATGTATGAAGTGGAAAATAAAACGCTGTGATAAAGATCTCGATAAGTACCCATGGGACGATTAAAGGCAAGCAAGTTTAAAGAAGCTGGAGCAAAAGGATGCTTAATTAAGAAATGGGTAAGATTGCAACATCAAACTAAATTACAGCGGGACTGATTAGCTGAAACAATAATCTTTTCTGTAATCTGGTGATCCGTGTTGACGAGAAGCTGTAAAGCTTAATTAGAAGGCAGCATATTTGCGAAGAGAGAGTAAATAACGCATTTCAATCAGTTTAGAGGTTGCTTGAGAAGGAAAAGAGTGAGTGATAAGAAGCACTTTAGTTTGCAGCAGAATGGAAGGATGAATAAAATGTATACAGTTTAAAACACATTTTGAATACAATGTCGAAATTACTATCAGAAAAGGAACGTAACACTGGAGATCAAATGAAGTGTCTGCAGCCGACAGGAAAGTTGCTGGGCCAACATCCCAATTTACAGATAAATAATTAACAAGGGCCGTATTTGAATCCGGAGATGGGTAATGGATATAGCGACGCAGCTTCGCATGGTTTAACGATGAAAGTCAGCCTATTTCCAAACATCTCCTACAACCAAAGAAACCAGTACTCTTGTCACTACTCCGACTCCCTTCCCCATTTGCGACCAGAGAGAACGTCGCAATGGAAGGAAACAGGGAAGGAATCTGATTGAAGAATAGAACATGCACTACATCTTTTTTACCTCAGAATCTGAGAAATGTTTAGCATGATATTGGGACGTTACTGCCCGCGGATAACCATAGCGAGTCGTTACGGGCAACTGATCATCACAGGGCAGCGTAAAGTCTAGGTATGGCAGAAGAAAGGAAATTGATTGGACTGTTGTCCATACGAACATATCAAAAGACCACAAGACAGTTTTATAAAGCCTCAGAATTACATTTCTAACTTTCTGCTTTTCCCAAAATACAAGGATGGAGGACTAAGAGAAGAACTAACGATAATTTAATTTTGGGTCTTAGCAGAGGATACCGCTAGACGTGCTAACAAACTGTAAGGATAAACAGTTATGGATGCATAAAAACAGAAGAACTTAACAAACAGGAACAGGTGTGGGACATTTCGCCCACCGAGACTGCTGCGCCATTTAATAATTCAGGGCCAATCTGACTATGGACTTATCTCCACCTACCTGTCTTTTCCCCTTAACCCTTAATTCCCCAACTTTGTAAAAATCTTTCCGACCTTGTATTAAGTATATTTCCCTGGGTAGCCTGCACTGATTCATTGAACAGACAATTCTGTAAATTCATCTCTCTCTGGGAAAACATTTCCTCCTCATCTCCGTCCAAAATCTACATTGCCGTATCTTGTGTCTGTCCTCCTCGTTCTGGCTTCATATTCCAGTGGCTACAACTTTCCCACCTCGATCTTATTCATCCCTTTCATAGTTTTATAAGTTTCTCTATCATGTAGCTCGCCACAACCTTCAAAAGACCTCAGAATATTAAGAGAAAGAGACATTAAAAATAGAAATAGAGTTAAATCAGAAGATGCATGCAAACGAGTATCCGTTTGGCGCCATCATCCTCTGCTCCTCCCTCCGATTATAAGGGAGGTAACACACTAAAGGAATATACCTTCACTCCATCATTAAGGCGGTAACGACAGAATTCCAGATTGGGGAGGGGGCGTGTAACAAATGCACCAGTGCAGTGTACAAATCTGTCACATTAACAGTGGTGATGGGGATTATTAAACATGATAATTTACAACAATTCGTTCATTTTATCGCGATCTTATCTTTAGTCAGTGATTGGAGCTGAGAAAACGTTTAAGTCATTTGAGATTTGCTGACGTCATGGTCACCTTTTAGATATGTTGAATAATAATTTGTGAACAATACATAAGTTGAGGTTCTATTTGCTTTAGACTAAAATATTTCTTAAATGGTGTATGATTCTGACTATAGATTATTTTTAATTATTCAGCACTTAAATTTCTGCGATAATTTAAAGTGCGAATGGTTTGAGAAGGTATAACATTGCACAAGGCCTGGACATTAGTGAGTTCAGTTGAAAGAGAAACAGAGGTAATGCGTGCGTGAATGAACGGAAGGCTGCCGTGTGATTTTTAGCATTGTATTCCAAGAATGCTTAGATTACTATTCTTTAACAAGAGGATCTCACTGTCTGCAAACGTCTGCTTCATTGGCTGAAACAATTTTTTAAGAACATGTGAATATCAGGGACCGATTCTTTTTCCGAAGTTGTATAAAGTCTTAATGTATGGGTGCCGCAATCAGCCACATCTGGTTTACCTTTTTTCTTTGGAACATTGCATAACTACTTTCATTCTAGGTGCTAACTGTGTATTCTATATACGCCGGTTACCGGCGGCAGTTGTGAAGGAAGAAACGTTGGAGTTTAGGTTTCTGTTCTGCCTTACCTGCGTATTTCCATTGTGTTCTTGTATTTGTTTGTTGTGGTATTGATTTCAGAGGGAAACACGGGTTCTGCACTGCCCATGTGAAATCACGGTTAAATTGATCGAGATACGAGTGTACCTATTCCTGTACGATAAACCCGCTGTTGAAATTTAAATTGCCACATGGCAAATTCGTGTGTACTTGACTCGGGAATTTGAAATTCGCTTTCTGGGAGGCTGGTTCATTCAGAAATCAACAAAGGATGCTGCGGAATATTTTGTAATGCTGACCTTGAGATGCAGAGCTCCAGTAGGAAAAAAATGTTTTGATTCAATCGTAGGATTTGTCCTGTAATACGTAAACTTGATTTTAGTTTAGATAGCGTGCAATGTCAGTGCGAATTCAGTAGTATGCTTTCAAAATCAACTCTAACTCAGTAAATTATCCAACTCGTGATAGATGGTCTAATTAAAGCCTGTCTCTCAGAACACGATAATAGTAGAGTCCATATATATTTGTAAAGTGTACTGAAGATTCCACTATCTTTGTGGAGCATCACTAGCCACTGTGCCTCTGTCAAAATACACTCCATCCACGGCAGCATCGGCCTTCCCTTGGTTAGCCAGTTCTGAACCTGTGCAGCCATGCTTCACTAGATCCCAGGCCACCTGACTTTCTGAAAGTGTGCACCTTAGGGAACACAGTCTAATACAAAATTAATATACACCACCTCGACTCTGCAGGTTCATCTGCCCATTTTTCACTTTTTCATGGAATTTATTCTGATTCCTAAGGGACACAAAACCATGCTGACTATCACCGAACAGAATACGTTGCTCTGTAAAATCAGTCTCTAAGAAGCCTCTCCAATACCTTGCCCTCTGCTGACCGAAAACTCACTGACCTCAATTTCTCAGGACTATCCCTATTACATTTCTTGATCAAAGAATTAACATGTGCCGTTCTCTAATCCTCCCGTACTATTTCAGTAGCAAATGACAGTAGCAGATGACGCAAATGTTGTGTCCAAAACCCCAGCAATATCTCCGTTTACTTTCTCTAATTACCTGTATTGCATACATTCTAGCATCGGGAAATGGTTTACATTCATGTATTCCCAGTTTCCAGCTCGTAATTCTCAGCGTCTGCATGCCTCAGCACATCTGTCTTTTTTCGCTGTGTCCACATCATTAAGATCTCACCAACCGGTGAATTCCAAAGCAAAATATCATAAAGGACTTTCACACCTCCTGCATTCCAGACACATTTTTTCTCATTTATCACTTATCTCTCTCAGTCTCCCTGTCGTTATCCTATTGTTTTTTTTTTCAGCTACCTTAATGCGGCTCTCCCATACCTTATCATGTCTTTAATCTTCTAAATCCATCGATAAGTCCCTCTGGCTTCTTTGTGACTTTCTGTTGCCCTGCCAGATCCTTTATTCCAAAATCTTAAGTATATTTATTGATTTTTCTTGAGGATGTGTTCCTTATCTCTTATCAACCAGGGTTACTTTAACCCCGCCTTTACCCCGGCTCAATGAAACGAGCACATTCTCAACCTGATCAAGTGCTCCATTAACAATAGCAACATTTCTCTTATGTATTTGAAGGAACAAATTTCTTCCCAAATTCCACTCCCACGTTCCGACCCAATAGTATCAATTAAGCACATTCCATATTGTCTGCTGTTATCCCAGTGTAAGGTATGTCGAATAGCTGTGCTCTATCGTTCTGAAAAGCTGACCCGCGGAAAGATCAGTGACCTGACCCTTTTCACTTTCTGGTATTAGCACAAGATGTTCTGCTCACATTTCCGCCTGTCCGCTCCTTGTACCAGGTCTCCTTCCTGGCGACATCTGAGAAATTCTGTCACATCTAATCTTTTTAAACAGAAGAATTACCGTGAATATTACTGGTGGCGACAGACGTGTTAAAATGACACCTGTCCAAAATCTATCCCCCGGTCTGCTAGTGTGTCTGTGTTATTTTTGTTTTGCTGATGGAACTCTACAGAATTCTCTCAAACAAGTGTGCGTTCCCTTCCTACTTCTGAGTTCTATCACAGTCAGATAAAATATAATCACACCACAGACCCCCCCCTTTCCGCAGATGTGATACAATCACACTCTCCATGTGTTTAAAAGGCTTTCGCTTTAGTCTATTTAGTCTAACCCGACTATGACCATTTGGAAACATCCAAAAGTCAAGTCAAGTCGCTTTTAATTGTCATTTCGACCATAAACCGCTGGTACCGTCCACAGTAAAAACGAATCAACGTTCCTCCAGGACCATGGTGCTACATGAAACAACACAAAAACTGCACTAGACTACAGAGATAGACAGGACTACATAAAGTGCACAAATCCGTGCAGGGTAGTACAAGATTTAATTAATTAAGCAAGACAATAGGCACAGTGGAGAACAAATTTCAATACAATAATAATTGATGCAGATGTCAGTCCTCACTCTGGGTATTGAGGAGTCTGTTGGCTTGGGAGAAGAAACAGTAGCACAGTCTGGTCGTGAGATCCCGAATGCCTTGGTTCCTTTTGCAAGATGCAGGAGGGTGAAGAGTCTGTATGAGAGGTGCCTGGGGTCCGAATAGTCCGGAAATCATTCCTCTATTTGTGATTTAATTGACTTTATTTCTTATATCCTTTACATACATGAGGAATGAAAATCTTTAGGTTAGGTTACCGTCTGAAAGTGCATACCGTAATCCTAGCAATTGATAATAATTTATAATGAATAGAACAGGTAATATAACATAGAAAAAATACTCAAATCAGCGTGAGTTAAGCAGATTGATGGCCTGGTGGATGAGGATGTGGTACCGCTTCCCGATTGATTGTCAAATCTCTGCGATAGTTTGGAATTTATTCATTTCAGGATGATCAGGCACAGGATTGTTTGAATTTATCACATATTAATCGAATCTACTGATTTTTAAAACCGCAAATTCACAAACCCCGCTGGATTGCAATTAGCCTGGGCGTTATCCACACAGATGACCTTTTAACGTAAACACATACTTCATTCCATTCGTCAGCTCTTGTCTGAATTTCCTCTGGGTCACTGTATAGATGCAAATATTGGTGCACACACTGAGGAATCGAAACATGAACCCAAATTGCTGTAGTATATACACCGGGGTACTGAAATATTTGTGCATGTAATAGTAATTTTCTACTTGCCATTTCAGGGAATGCGCTACATAGGGCATCCAAAATAATATGTCATTAGCTGAAATTGCTAATAATAAAATCATCGACTTTCTGCGGCTTTCCACCTCGGTATCCTTCTGTTTGTCGCTGCTCTGCCGGAGGCCTCTGCGGACTCTATTTGCCGCAATTATGTGTCTTACTGTTAACCCATTGAACACAAGAATTAAGCCGATTGGTAGCAACGGCGTTAAAATGCTATACAGTAATTCGACTCCTTTCCACACGGCTGACGTGGTGTATTCATGTGTCTGGACGCAACGCCACGGAACGTTATCAATGATGACGTAAGGTTCAATAGCAAAGTAAAACGGGACACTTCTCCCGCAACTCACTAAAACCACAGTTGCCATAACTACCGATGCTGTTCTCTCAGTGCAGTATCGTTCCCCGAGCTTTCGACAACATATTGCGATGAAAGGATCGAAGGTAAAACTGACCGTAAACCAAACAGAACAGTCCCTCATCACAATCACAAATACCGTTGTCAGAGCGCATACAGGAGTGATGAGCAGGGATCTGGAATATATATAGATATTGTTGGTCTGATTCAGTAAAGCGAATATTATAACCGCTAGCAGATCCGCTGTTGCCATTCCAACCAGGCAACGGGTGATACATTTGGAGAGTCCGCATTTTCCCCGAGATAGTATGACAATCGCCATTAAATTAACTACAAGAAATTTGGAGAGAAAAAAAAATTCCACACGGAATTATCGCTAGATGCAAAGGTCTGAATAAACACCATTTTTACATAGCAATGCTGGAATTTACTTTTTTTACTTGCAAGTGGAAAGCAGAAATTCAACTCGTGCGGTCTCTGTCCGTGCACTCCGGCTGGACAATAATGGAAGGAATCAGCAGTGCGTGGGCATCTTACCGATTGGTCAGAACCGGGCATCTGATTTCCACGACTCACGTACTGGTGAAGGTCGATCTGTCCAGAAACAACAGCATTTCCATTATTTGAGGGGAAATAGCTGAAGGGGTTATTCGTAGTGAAGTAATGACATTTAATACATAAGTTATAATTTAGTGGTTTATGGAACAACACCCTTAGTGTCGATAATCGGCTGGCAGGTCAGTTGAAAATCTTCTGATCCGGAAAAGCGACCACTGTCGGTTTAGAAAGCCGAGCAAGGTTAAACTATTGAAATATAGCAATATCGGCACTAACGGCATTGACAAAATAAATAAAAAGCATCACTAAGAAAAGATGTGGAATCTAAACAAAGAAGCTATGAGATGCTTGAATCCTCAATTTTGGAAACACATTTCATACGAAGGTAGCATCTGTGTTCAGTAAAATTACATGCAGGGCAGCAAATCAAAAGCAAGATGACAACGGCATCATACACATAGTGAACAGCTCCGGTGTCTTACCAGACATACTGATCGCTACAACCGAGGATAGAAAACGCCCGCGATGTAGTAAATCGCTGGATATCCCATATTCCGTTAGAGGCAGTGTTCAATTGTACGGAACGATCCAGTTTCTCATATGGACTTTTGACTGGTTTTACGGAGTTATATGCAATTTAGAGCAATTGCACTGAGCCAATTAGTGTGGTTATCACATTTTCGCATTAGGGAACAGCCAGCTACAAAAACAAGTATTCAAGTGTTTTTCTCACTCTGTCACCGTGCCATGAATTCGTAACTCCAAGAGATGTCACAAATTATTAACCTTTAAACAAAAGATATTATGAACGTTGCCCATGTACTTTCCAAGATATCTGTCGTCAGCTGGTGAAATGGGACATTTTCTAATCAGTGTTGTTTCTAATATAGACACTCACCCTGAGCAATCAACATGGACAATCAACTTCAAACAGATTTATTTTGTCTCATTCAGCAGATCACTTTCGCTTCTGACATTGACTGCGGGACATCAGCTTGGCAGGTGAAATTAAGTACACTTTATTGAGAAGAAAGCGATGGTCATTTTTTTTCTATCGCCGGTTCTAGTCATTTCGGGTCATCTGAATGATGAACGTCACGATATTACCTGATAACATATATCAGAATGAAATATGTTGGACATATGTTCTTAGGAGCATATAAAAGAGATCGAGAGCAATGTTCCAGGGACCTTTCATAATAAAAACTTATGCTTGTGGACGGATTGATGAACGTTTTTTTTCTGGATTAGCAGAAAGAGGATGGTTGATTCTTTGACTCTGAGATGCCTACAGCAGGGATTGGTGTTATGCTCAAGGTTGGGGACGTTCTCTATCCAGAAACTCTATCCAAACTTGTAGCTTGATGTTGACTGGCTGGTAAATGCGTTGAAAAATGGCAAATGGAATTTAATACAGATAAACACGTGGTGTTCTGCGTTGGGAGGAAAAAGTACGCCACGTTAAGGCGCACTTATTGAATAGGTGTGTGCATGGAATTCACTGCCGGCACCGGTATTAAAAGCGGATACGATAGTGTTTTATAAGATCCTTTTAGTCAGGTACATGGAGTTTACAACAATAGAGGCTATTCGCTCAGGAAAGCCTTGTGAGTTTCTAGAGCAGGTTACATATTCGGCACAGAATTGGACCGAAGGGCCTGTAATATGCGATAGAATTCTATGCTGTATCCTCTGAGTGAACCTGCAACTAGAGTTCTTAGTCTTGGGGAGAAAGATAAAACGTGCAAGAAATGTATGTAGCAGCTGCTATTCACTCAGAGGGTCGAACGAGTGTGGAAGAAGCTGCAAGCGTAACATGTAGATGCGGATTCAATGGTATCATTTCAGTGAACGTCAGAGTATGTACGTGGATGAGAGATGGCCGGAGGTTGAAGCCAAGTCAAGTGAAGTTAGTCACATTGTCAGCGTGTGCAGCAATTGTTCTGGAAGTACAACAATAATATCAGTGCCGTCGCTGTGGATATTAGGAACTAAAACTAACAATACTCTGTGTCAAACTGAGGTGTCTGTTTGAATGACGAAGATCCACCTGTAATCCGACTGCAATCAGTGTGTGTCCTTCGTGCCTGCTTTTTCCAGCTGTGCCTGTCCCAGAAGGGACAGAATGGGGGTCCCTCTGCTGGGTCGAAAATTCGTGAAAGTGCAAAACTCTTACGTGCTCTATTTCTCACTTAATCGAGCAATAACCTCATTTAAACATTATTTCAAAATCCTTCGAAATTGTTGGCGTCTTTCCATTTTACACAAATAAAGAACATGTGAGTCTGCAAAGTGCGAAGAAAAGCGCGTTGACTAAATGTCTTCACGACTATTGTTAATCTGATCGGTGGTGCACAACAAGGCTCTCTTGCTTTTCTACACAACCCTGCAGGAACAACGAGGCAGACACAAACTTCGCAATCTATTCAGAAAACGTGTTTCTACCTGTTAAAATTTAAAAGTTAACTGTCCGCTTCGTGTGTTTCAGGATATGTTAAACCACTTTTATAATATTTGTCCCGGCAAGAACCCGCAGAAATGTGCAGAACAGAGCATCAAGCTGCAGACGTCATTGCGCAGTAAGTGATTCAGTAAAGATATTTAACGATTCCGAATCGGACCATAACTCCAGCCAGTGTATAACAGTGCGCATGTTTATGAACTTCCGATTCTGTTTCTAGTGATCCGCTCAAGTGTCCATAATTAAATTCGAAGGGATAGTTAAACTAAATTAATTTCAGAAGACTTGAGTATAAATGTACGAAATTCCGTTTAGTCTTACAGATGAAAATCTGTGTCCGGAATTTGGCAATTGACAGAGAGCTGAACAAGAAGGTTATCTCCTCCTCCTTGTTTCAACTATTACCTTCTAGAGTTTGTACAAATTCAACTGGTTGTGTTTCAGGTTACTGCTCATCTGCAGAGACCAAACCTCTTTATTCTGTTGTTTGGAATGATTTCTGTCATTTGAGCAGTATTTACAAATTATTACAAAATCTGTATAAAAAGAAACTGTCTCTTGTGATTGTACACAAACATATAACTGAGCGTGTTCCGTGATTCTGTAAGAGCCAAACTATACGGGGTTAACTTGATCTCATCTGGACTGTGATTAATCGGACCAGTGATGTGCAATAATTTCATCTTGTTGTTCTGCAGCGACTGACTGAAATAACAAAAAATATACATATTTATTCGCAGCATACAGATTTTTTTCCGCAAACGTTAAGAAAACCTCCCGTATATTTATATGTACAGAGTGTATTTTAACAGTTATATTTACAATTTTATTCCTGGTATGAGACATCCGAGAAGCACATGTCGGTTGTGTAAAGGTGTAAGTAATGAAGACTCGTTGTTCTTATGTTTCCCGGTTGTTCCCATTATTTCACCCTACTGATCACAAGCTGTAGATGTTTTCGTCATTGAGTTTCTTTATCCGCGAACCCACTGAACAATATCGGGACTTATTTTCGTACTTACTGACTAAGGAAGAGAGTGTAACAAGACTTGTAAATAAAGAACGCCGATTTGAATTTTGACGTACAAAAATAAAAAAAAAAATGTGCCGGTGCCTCGATATATAAACACGGCCCAATGTGTGATAGAAAAAACAAGAGTGAATATCTATCCTTAATACCCGGATCACTCCTGATATCAGTAAGGTAAAAATAACAAAAAACGATTTTAAATGACTTTACGTTCCACTGATGCTCAGGTACTCGTTGGTACACTGACAGAACATTCCTCTCCTCTGAACTGCAGAACCGCTAAAATCATGCCTATTACTATAAGTTGAATGGAAGTTCTATCCACAGCAAATAGCCATCTCCGGCTCTACGAGGTACTGTTACGTACTCCGTAAATGGGTGTCTGACCAGCAGTGAGAGAAGAATCAGTTGGAGTCTGGTGGTACTATATTTAAAGGTGTTTATTAATAAAAATAAACAAAACCATATCAATAATGCAAATATACATATAACACAAGGTAACAGTAATAAACCTAAAAGTGTAGGTATAATAATAACAATAAGCAATAATAAGCAAGGTTTATCGATGTCCAGTGGTAAATGCATTGTCATAGAAAAATATAAATTTCAGTTCTGTTCATGAGTGCTGCGGTAGTTAGCTTGTTGAGTTGTAATCATTGGAGAAAGAGGGAGAGAGAGAGAGAGAGAGAGAGAGAGAGAGAGAGAGAGAGAGAGAGAGAGAGAGAGAGAGAGAGAGAGAGA
>JAUOBT010028081.1:0-13117 GCA_032362145.1 Hypanus berthalutzae
TTATTCTTTTGCCAAACTGGGATGAACAATTGTTGTAGTTCATCCATGCAACCTTTAAATGCTCGCCATTGCATATCCACCGTCAATCCTTTAAGTGTCATTTGCCAGTCTATCTTAGCTAATTCACGTCTCATACCTTCAAAGTTACCCCTCTTTAAGTTCAGAACCTTTGTTCCTGAATTAACTATGTGGAGGGCTGTCAGAGGTTACAGCGGAACATTGATAGGATGCAAAATTGGGCTTAAAATTTGCAGATGGAGTACAACCCATATAAGTATGAGGTGGCTCATTTTGGTAGGTCAAATATAATGGAAGAATATAGTATTAAGTAGGATTCTTGGCAAATGTGGAGGTACAGACATATCTTGGGATCCGAGTCCACAGGACTGCAAAGCTGCCACGTAGATTGACTCTGTTGTTAAAAAGCGATATGCTGCATTGGGCTTCATCAGTCGTGGACTTGAATTGAGGAGCGAAGAGGTAATATCCCAGGTACAGGATTCTGGTTAGACCCCACATGGGGTACTGTACTTAGCTGTGATCGCCTCACTATGGGAAGGATGTCGGAGCCATAGTAAGGATGTAAATGATATTTACAAGGATGTTTCCTAGATTGGGGAGCTTGCTTTATTCGAATAGGTTGAGTGAAGTCGGACTTTTCTCCTTGCAGCGACGGGGGATGAGAGGTGATCAAATAGAGCTGTAGAAGGTGATGCGAGGAATTGATCGTGTGGAAAGTTACAAGTTTGTTTGTTTTTTTTTTCCCCGGGATGAAATGGTTGACGCAACAGGACACGGGTTTAAGGTGCTGGTGAGCAGGAGATGTCAGGGTTAAGTTTTTTTTTATTTAAGCAGAGAGTGGTGACTGCGTGGAATGGACCTCCGGGAATGGTGGTGGAGGCAGATACGATAGGGGCTTTTCAGAGTCTTTTGGATAGGTACTTGGAACTTAGAAAAATATAGGGCTGTCGGTAAGCCTGGTAAGGTAGGAACATGTTCAGCTCAACTTTGTGCTCTTGTTTTTCTATGTTCCTTTGTTTCTCACGACAAGAAGGATGTGGAAACCATAGCCATAGTGTAGTGGAGATTTTCATGGATGTTGCCTGGTTTGGAGAGCATGCCTTATGAGATTAGATTGAGTGAACTCGGCCTTTTCTCCTTGGAGCGACGGAGGATGAGAGGTGACCTGACAGAGGTGTACAAGATGGTGAGAGGCATTAATCGTGTAGATTGTGCAGGCTGTTCCCTCCGGGCGGAAATGGTTAGAGCGAGAGGGCATCGTTTTAAGCTGCTTGGAAGTAAGTAGAGAGGAGATACAAGGGGTAAGTTTTTTACACAGTGAGTGGTGAGTGCGTAGAATGAGTTTAAAATATACAATGACTTTAACAAGTACAGATACAAAATCCCAGTTGGTAGATCACTCTGGCAGATGGGAGAGAGGAAGGTAGGGAGAAATGGAGAAAGAATTGACTGATGAAAGAGAGAGGGAGGAAAGGGGAAGTAGGGTGGGGGAAGGTGAAGGAGGGGGAGAGATATTAGAATGACTGAGATCCAGAAAAAGTTGTCGGGCTAATTTGAATCGGAAGGACAGATCTGGCACGGGAGCAGATGTAATCTACCTAGACATTAACAAGGTCTCAGTTGGCACACTGCTGTGGAAGATGATGGTACAGGATACGGGAGGTCACGTTGCAGATGTACAGTGACGTCGCTCTTGTTCAATGCTGGTCGCCCTGATATAGGAAAGGCCACTGTGCTGGAAGACTTACGGGGATGTGGGATTCTAGGGAGTGAGGTATGGAGAGTGGTCGAACTGTTCCGAACTGTATTCCTTGGAGCGTAGGGGCGACCTTACAAAGTTGTATAAAACCACAAGGGGCGCAGGAAGGGGGAACGAACACAGATGTTCCTCTTGTCCGGGGTATCGGCACAGGATTGAGGTGAGTCGATGGCGTGGAGGGAAACCAATAAGGGAGGGAGGGACTGTTAGATTTGAAGGAGATTGACAGGGACAAGAGAGGGAGGAAGAGGAGGGAGGGGGAGGGAATAGGTGGGGAGAGAGGGACGGAGAGTGGGGCGGAGGGGGAAGACTGTGGATATGGGGAAAAAGAAGCTCTTAGCTGGCGAAAGATTTGTAGGAGAGTGTTTGGGAAGAGTCGTGAACCGAGTAGAGGACGAGATTCCGGTAGGAGAGCGGCAGAGTCAGTAGGGTGGGTAGGGTGGGACGATTAGGGAGTGTGAGTCGAGCAAACAGAAGAAGCAGAACGAGGATGTTGTCGGACTCCAGGGACTAACTTATGGATCGAGGTGGGGCAGTTTGGGACTTGATTCATTGGAGTGTAGGGGTGACCTTAGAGAGACGTATAAAACCAAGAGCGGTGAGTGCGTACAGATATTTTCCGTAGACTTGGAGAATCGAGGACCAGAGCGCACGTCGAAAGTGAGGGGGGGAAAGTGATGTAATTGGGGAGACGATAAAATCCTTTTATTACCCAGATTGTGTCAGCCTATGGAACGAGCTGACAGAGGAAGTGGTCGAGGCATATGCATTGGACACTTGGGAATATGACAAGTGACCCATCTATAATGACGTAATGACTGTGAACTCTGACCTGGTAGTGTAGCGGTTGGCGGACCGCCGGTTCCCGAGGAAATGGGAGAATCTTCATCCTTATCGATGCGAGTTTCCTCTTTCCTAACGTTCAGCTCTGAGTAGGTGGAGTTCAGACCGTCTGGGAGAGAGAGTCGGACAGGCAGATTAGGAAGAGATTGAGAGCGGCAGAGAATAGGGGAGGGTGTCGAGAAGAAAAGAGAGGGAGGCTTGAGGGAGAGAGAAGGAGTGAGAATATGAGAGTGAGGGATAGGGGTAGAGAGAGGAGAGACACAGGGGGCAGCGGAGGGGACCGATCGGCAGAGTGCGAGAGGTAGCGACAGGGGCGATGGGCGGGAAAATGTAAGATAAAGAATGGGGAGGGAGAACGGGATGAGAGAGGCGGAAATAGAGGGGAGGGACAGGGGAGAGAGTCGGGAAAAGTGAGTGGTCATGGAAAGATGTGAGGGAGGGCGAAAGAAGGCGATTGAGAAGTGAGAGGTAGGGGAGGAGAAAAGTGGTAGAGCGATGGGGAAGAGCGTCCGGGAAAGAAAGAGAGGTGTGGACAATGAGGAATATGAAAATTTGAGAGAGAGAAGAGCGAGGGGAGAGAGCGTCCGGGAAAGAAAGAGAGGTGTGGACAATGAGGAGGAAAGGGGGTGACGGGATTGAGGGGCAAATGTACGGACAGAGCGAGGTTGGAAGACCGGGACGGGCGGGCGGGAAAAGATGAGACGGAGCGGAGAGTGAGGGAAAGCGCGAAGGGAAGACAGGGAGTAGTAGAGACGGTGAGTGTGATAGAGGAGAGACGGGAGGGAGAGGGGACAATGAGAGAGGACGAAGAGAACATTGAGTGACATTGAGTGACAGAGGGGAGAACGGGGAGAGGAAGTAGGGGAGAGACAGAGAGCGGCGAGGGCGTCAGTTGGTGAGGAAAGAGGGGATTTGGAAAGAAGGAAAAGTGACTGGGGTTAAGAAAAGTGAGAGAGCAGTTATGGATTTATCGCGCGTAACATCCTCACCACACGGACACGGCGCTCACTGATCTCCGCAACCCCATCCCACAGCGCTTGCTCCTCATTGCCCCTTCCTCCACACGGCACATTCCATGTTCTCTCTCCTCACCGAACCATCTCACAGCCCACACTCCTCAAACCATCCCACGGCGCTGCTCCTACACCGCCCCTCCAAGGTTCCTAAATCCTCTGAGCACCCTCTGCACCGTCCCTCCCACAAAGTTCACACCACACCCCCATCAATCAGGCAATCATTATGAACGTTTGCCCTGAGATCTCTCGACAGGATTGGCCGTATCAGATAATCAGGGTAACATCAACAAAAATGAAACTGACCTCGATCTGTCCGGACCCGGGGCGCCGAGAGGGGCCTGAAATTAACCTCCGCGTACGATACATCAGGTTCAGCTGGGGATAGAGCAGAGATGGTCAGAGACAGAATGAAGCTCCCTCTACACCCGCCCAGCACACAATCCCGGGTTCAGTCACAGAGTGAATCTCCCTCCACACCAACCCATCACACACGACCGGGGTTCAGACACAGAGTGAATCTTCCTCCACACCGTCCTATCACACCCTACGGGGGAGAGACAGAGAGTGAATTTTCCTCCACACCGTCCCATCACACACTCCCGGGGTTAGACCCAGAGTGAATCGCCTTCCACACCGTCCCATCACACACACCCCGGGTCAGACACAGACTGAATCTCCAGCCACACCGTCCCATCACCTACACCCGGAGTAGGACACAGAGGGAATCTCCCTCCACACGGTCCCATCACACAGTGCCGGGGTCAGACACAGAGTGAATCCCCCTCCACACCTACGCATCACACACTCCCGGGGTCAGACACAGAGTGAATCTCCCTCCACACCGTCCCAACACACACTCCCGGTGTCAGACACAGAGTGACACTTCCTCCACACCGTCCCATCCCACGCTCCGGGGGATGGACACAGAGTGAATCTCCCTCCACACCATCCCATCACACACTCCCGGTGTCAGACACAGAGTGAATCTCCCTCCACAGCGTCCCATCACACACTCCCGGGGTCAGACACAGAGTGAATCTCCCTACACACCGTCCCATTACACACTCCTGGGGTCAGACACAGTGTGAACTCCCTCCATACCGTCCCATTACACACTCCCGGCGTCAGACACAGTGTGAATATCCCTCCACACCGTCCCATCATACACTCCCGGGGTCAGACACAGAGTGATTCTCCCTCCGCACCGTCCCATCACACACTCCCGGGGTCAGACACAGAGTGAATCTCCCTCCCCACCGTCCCATCAAACACTACCGGGGTCAGACACAGAGGGAATCTCCCTCCGCACCGTTCCATCACACACTGCCGGGGACAGACATAGAGTGAATCTCCCTCCACACTGTCCCATCCAACACATCCCGGGGTCAGTCACAAAGTGAAACTCCCTCCACATTCACTCATCACACACTCCCGCCACTTACTGTGAAACTCCCTCCACCCGTCCTATCACACAAACTCCCGGGCAGTCATAATGTGAATCTCCGTATACCGGTTCGATCACACACACTTCAGTCGCCTGTCTCCCTGCCGCACTCACCTCGGGAAGGAGACAGTGAGTCCGTTTTTCCCAACTGCACAGTCATGTTGCTCACGCTCTGGTCCATCCTACCGAGGGGTCTCTGCGTCTCTGAGCTCAGATACGGGAAGCAACCGTTGTCAGAGGAAGCTTTTGTTAACAGGTGGGTTAGACCGGTACCAAACAACGCCGGATGAAGAGCTGGTGAGAGTGGGGAGAAAGAGGGGAGGACTGGGGTCGGGAAGTGATAGAGAGGTGGGTGACAATGGACAGACTGGGGAGAAGGGAGGGAGGGAGGGGGCATCTGGAGAGAGCAGGGAGGAAGGAGTGTTGATGATTGGAGAAAATAAGCCCACTTGGTGAGACTTAGATAATTGAAGGCCGAGAGTTGGAGAGTGATTGGAGTGAGAGGTTCGGTGAACGGAGGTAAGAGTGTGAGATCAGGATGGAACAAAGAAGAGGTGAGGAGGAGATGAAGGATGAAGATCGCGCTGCAGATAGAAGAGGGATTCTGGGAGGACTGAGGGAATATGGAATCGAAGTAGGAACAGAGAAAGGAAATGATTTGGTGGAGATGAGTTGAGACGGAAGGCAGCAATGAGGAAGGAGGGAACGTCCGAGGAATTTTCTCACTCATGTAGAGCCTCATATATCCGGGACAGATACTTCCTGTTTTACGGATGGGACACTACCACGGCCCCTGCTCATGACCGGGGCTACGGCCTCCCTGTCTGCGAGAAAACAGGGCAGCAGGAGAACGTCCCAATATCCACCGATGTGAGTGAACCCCCTCCCTCTGAGTGAGGTGAACAGCTCAACTCGGAACACCTTCCCTCCATAGGCCCTCTGACTCTCCCCTTTTCGTTCTCCCTTTCTCTCCCACAATTCTCTCTCTTTCTATCCTTCCCTCATCAACGCTTGCTCTTTTAACTACCTCCTCTCACCCACTGTCTCCTCTTCCCCATTATCTTATTCGTCTCACTCCATCTTCCCCTCTCTTTTTCTTCTTTCCACGACCAACAATCCTGTCGCCCTGACACGCAAATGTGCTTACACACCCACAGATGCATTCTGTAATCCCCCGTCCCTTCGGCCCATCACCCCCGACCCGTCTCCACCCTTCCTCCCATCCAGTCTCCAAGCTTCCCGTTCTCTCCCACCACACCATCCTGCTTCCATGTCCCAGTCTTCCTCTTCCTTTCGTTTACCTCTATTCCTCTCTTCCTCCCATCCTCGCATGGCACTGTCTCCTTATGCCCCACTCACCTGCCCCACCTCAACGAATTCGCTATTACGCACCTTTCCTCTCCATTTCCTCTCTCCTCTACATCTTCTTTCTTTATCCGAACATAACCGCTTTATTTCCTCCTCTTCCCACATATTCCCTCATCCAACTCGCTTATTCCTTCGCTTATTCCTTCACCTATCCTTCCTCCTTGGATCCCATGCTTCCTTACTTTCTCAATAATACTTCCAGGAAAAGCCTATCAAATTCCTTGCTGAAATTCATATTCACTACAGCTGCTGTTCTTCCTTCATCAATGTGTTTAGTCACATCCCCAAAAAATTCAGACAGGCTTGTAAGGCACGGCCTTCCCTTGACAAAACCATGCTAACTATTCCCAATCATATTAAACCTCTCCAAATGTTCATAAATCCTGCCTCGCAGGATCTTCTCCTTCCACTTACTAACCACTGAGTTAAGACTCACTGGTCTATAATTCCCTGCGCTATCTCGAGCACTTTGTGGAATAAAGGAGCAAATCCGCAACCCTCCAATCCTCTGGATCCTTTTCCGTCCCCCTTGATGTTGTAAAGATCATCGCCAGAGGCTCAGTAATCTCCTCCCCCCCTCCACAGTAGCCTGGGGTACATCTCATCCGGTCCCGGCGACTTACCAACTTGATGCTTTCCAAAAGCTCCAGTTCACCCTCTTTCTGAATATCAACGTGCTGCAAGTGATCGCTACTATCATCCAGATTCTTTTCCATATTGAATACTTGAAGAAAAATATTCGTTAAGTTTCTGCTATTTCCTCCGGTTCCAAACATACTTTCCGCCTGACACACTTGATCGGTACTATTCTTTCACGTTTTATCCCGTTGCTCTTCACCTACTTGAGGAAAGCCTCGGGGTTTACCTTAATCCTGCCGCCAAGAAGGGCTGTCCTAATTTCCTTCTTAAACTCCTTCCTGTTGGTCATATAATCTTCCAGATCTTAAACATTACCTATCTCTCTCAAACATTTCTAAGCTTTTCTTTTATTTTTGACTAGATTTAGTGCAGCCTTTCTTTACCACGGTTCCTGTACCCTACCATAACTTCCTCGTCACATTGGAACGAACCTATGCAGAACTCCACACAAATATCCTCTGAATATTTGCCTCAATTCTGCAATTCCTTTTCCCTGCGAACACATGTTTCGAATTTAAGCATGCAGGTTCCTATCCGATAGCCTGATACTTCATCTTACTCCAACAACAAGCGTTTCTAACTTGTCTGTTATTATCTCTCTCCAATGCTATTGTAAAGGAGATAGCATTCTGATCACTATCTCCAAAAATCTCTCCGACTGAGAATTGTAACACCTGACCTGGTTTATTTCCCAATACCAAATGAATGCAACCTCTCCTTTTGTGGGATTATATACATATTGTGTCCAGAAAACTCACTGAACACACCTCACAAACTCCATCTCATCTAAATCCCTTGCTCTTGGGAGATGCCGTTTGATATTTGTGTCATTAAAATCTCCCATCACGCCATCTTTGTTAATGCTACACCTTTCCAGGATCTGTTTCTCTATCTGGTCCTCGATATCTCTGTTACTATTGGGCGGTCTAAAAAACACCCGGTAAACTTATTGACCCATTTCTATTCCTAACCTACATCCACAGAGACTCCGTAGAAAAAGCCCTCACGGGGTCCACATTTTCAGCAGCCATGACAGTATCACTGATCAACAGTGCCACGCCCACAGCTCTTTTTTGCCTCCCTCGCTGTCCTTTCTGACATATCTGAACCCCGGCATTTGAAGAAACTTTTCCTCTCCCTGATCCATCGAAGTCTCTGTAATGGCCACAACATCATATCTCCAAAGGAGACATTAATCACACACTACCTCCTTTATCTTAGCATTGGAGAAGGATGGGGACAGATAAGTTTACAAAGCGTTTTCATTGGAGTTGGGCGAAATATGAGGCTATCAGGCAAGAAGTTTGAAGCATAAATTGACAACAGAAAATAGTCAATAGATGCAGAAGTAGGACATTCAGCCCTTCGAGCCAGCAACGACATTCATTGTGGTTATGGCTCAATTGCGATCAATTGCTCTCAGAAATGTTCGAAAGAAATGTGACAAATGTTCATAGGACATATGAGCGCAATTCTGGATAGGTATGTTCCAATGAGAACGGGAAAAGCTGGTCGGGTACAGGAACCGTTGTGTCCAAAGGCTGTTGTAAATCTAGTCAAGAATAAAAGAAGGCCTTACGAAAGGCTCAAAATACTAGTTGATGACAGAGATCTAGAAGATTATAAAGCTAGCAGGAGGAATCTAAGAAATAAATTAGGAGAGCTAGAATGGGCCTGAATAAGGCCTCGCAGGGCAGGATTAAGGTATACTGCAGGGCACTCTACAGGCATGTGAAGAACAATTGGATAAGACTTGAGAGTTTCGGACGAATGAAATGTGACAGTGGAAAAGTGTGTATGGAACCGGAGGAGAGAGCAAAGTTACATAATGAATACGGCCTCTGTATTCAATTGGATAAAGGATTCTGGCGATGTTAAGGATGACAGAGCGGACCGATATACTTGAGCATGTCGGTATTAATAAAGATGATTTGCTGGAGCTTTGAGAAAGCATCAATCTGCAAAGGACGCGGGGAAAGGAAGACCAGACTACTTTGAGAACCGATGGAGGAGAGTGCTGAGTCTCTGGCGGTGATGTTTGTATCAACAATGAGGATGGCAGAAATTCCGGACGGGAGAGGTTCTGGAGGATTGGAGGGTTGCAGATGTTGTTCGCTGATTCAAGAAAGCGAGTAGAGATAGACCAGAAAATTATAGACCATTGAGTCTTACTGCAGTGGTTGGAATGTTGATGGAGAAGAACCTGAGAGGGACGATTTATGAACATTTGAAGAGGCATAATATGATTGGTAATAGTCAGCATGGATTTGTCAAAGGCAGATTGTGCTCTGACAGCCTGACTTTTTTTTTCGAGGATGGGACTGAACGAATTAATGAAGGTAGTGCAGTAGTTGTAGTGCAATTTGATTTCACCCAGCATTTGATAATGTATCCCGTTTAAGGATACATGTGGCCCACGGAGACATTGCTTTGTGGATCCAGAACTGGCTTGCCCACAGAAGGCAATGAGAGGTTGCAGTCGTGTCATATTCTGCATGGGAGCCAGTGAACAGTGAATTTCCTCAGCGTTATGTTCTTGGAACTCGACTCTACGTGATTGCATGAATGATTTGTATGGGGATCTGGAGTTGTGGCTCTTAAATTTGCGGATGATACAAATGTTCGGGGTGTTGTATTACCCCTAATTATTAGGTCTGTCAGAGCTTACAGAGGGACATTCATAGGATGCAAATCTGGGCTGAGAGGTGGCAGATGGAATTTAACTCATGGAAGCTTCAGGCTTTTACTTTTGCAGGTCAAATATGATGATAGAATATAGTATTAATGGTCAGACTCTTGACAGTGTGGAGGATCAGAGGGATCTTGGGGTTCGAGTCCTTAGGACACTCAAAGCAGCTACACAGGTTATCTCCGTGGTTAAGAAAGCATACAGTGTATTAGCCTTCATAAATCGTGAGACTGAGTTTATAAGCAGAGAGGCAATTTTGCAAATTTATAAGACCCTGGCCAGACGCTACCTGGAGGTCTGTGTTCAGATCTGGTTGCCACACTAAGGGAAGGATGTGAAAACGATGGGAAGGATGCAGAAGATATTTGCAAGGATGCTCCCTGGTTTCGGGAGCATGCCTTATGAGAATCGGTTGAGTGAACTGGACCACTTTTCCTTGGAGCGACGGAGAATGATTGAGGACATGATAAAGTGTATCAGATGATGAGAGGCTTTGAACTTGTGGATAGTCAGAGGCTTTTCCCAGGGCTGAAATGGATAGCTCTAGAGGGCCCAGTTTTAAGGTGCTTGGCAGTAGGTACAGAGGGGAATTCATGAGTATGTATTTTTCTGTCCGGAGAGAGTGTTGAGTGCGCGGAATGCTCTTCCGGCGATGTTGGTGGAGGCCGGTACGACAGCCTCTTTTAACAGTCTCGTGGACAGCTAAATGTAGCTCAGGGAAAAATAGAGGGCAATGGGTAACCGTAGGGAATTTCAAGATAAGGATATGATCACAGCGTTTGTGGGCCGAAGGGCCTCTATTCTGCTATAGGAATTATGTGTCTCTATGACCTCTGGACGGGGTCGTATAAGTGGCGTGGATCCAAGGGTCGGCTAAGCTCGCGAAAGGTCAACGGGAACAAATGGACGACACTGTGAGCTCCAACGTTTGCACGTTAGACTGTTTCATGAGAATGTGCCCCTTTTACATGTTGCTTTACAAACCATATGGACCAATTATAAAGCTGAATCGTTTACTCTCATAGTGTGTACAGTTTGTAAACATAGTACAACGTCCACCCAAACGAGATTTCGTAAGTTTCTCGGGCCGGGGGCGACCATCACCCGGATGAAGACAAGAGCCGAACCGATGATTGCATTCCCACTAATTTTTATTTTCTAGTAAGCCCCTTCTTTAGCTTTTACAAGAGCTTTGAGTTCCCTTTTCAACCAAAATCGAATACTTCTTGACTACTGATAACTTCTTCATTTTTGGAATACACATGTCCTGCACCTTCCTCATCTTTTCCTAGAAAAGAAAACAATTGCTGCTCTGCAGAAATCCCTTGCAGATATGGTTGGAGAAATGACAGATGAGTTCATTCCGGCAAATAGCAAGATATGGCACACGATTAAATACAAGACAGTGTCGATGAGCAGAGGGATCTTACGGCCCGTGTATGTAGCTCCATGAACGTGGCTCCACAGTTTGCAGACGATATGAGGATGAGTGGAGGGGCAGGTAGTTTTGAGGAAGTAGACAGGCTACACAAGGGCTTAGACAGGGCAAAGAAATGGCAGATGTACTGCTGTGTTGAAAGATGTATGGTCCTGCACTTTGGGAGAAAATGGAAGGGTTGAATATATTCTAAATGGAGAGAAAACACAAAGAAAACAAATCAGAAAATCACGGGGACATGAAAACCCTTGGGCAGGATTCCCGAAAGAACAATTTGCAGGTTGCAGACAGAGATCTACAGCACGTTCCCGGCCACTCCGCCCACAATGTTGTGCCGGTGATGTAACCTTCTCAGGTTGAGTCTGCAGTGAGGAGGGCAAATGCATGTCAGCATTTCGACTCGAATATAAAAGGAAAGGTGTGATACTGAGACTTTATAAAGCACTGGTGAGGCCTCAGGTGGAGTATTGTGAACGTTTTTGGCCTCTTATCTTAGAAAGATTGTGCTCAAAGTGGAGAGGGTTCAAACGAGGTTCACAAAAATGATTCCATTATTGAATGGCGTCTTATTAGAAGTGTTGGATATCTCTAGGTCTGCATTCTCTGGAACTTAGAATCAAGAAAATTGATACCATTGAAATCTATTGAATAGATAAATAACTTGATCGAGGTGGTGTGGGCAGGATGTTTTCTGTGCTGGGGGAGTTGAAGACCAGAGGACAAAGACTTAAAAGAGCAGCGCGTTCTTTTAGAACGGAGACAAGGAGACATTTCCTTAACCAGAGTGTGGTGAATTTATGGATTTCTTTGCCACAGGAGGCCTTGGAGGCCAAAACCTTTTTTTTATATATTTATTTCAGAGGTTCTTGGTTGGTCAGGGCTTGAAGGAATATTGGAAGAAGGGAGGGGATTGAGGCTGAGAAGTAAATTCTATCAGGTACGATGAAATGGTGGAGCAGGCTCTATGGGATAAATGGTCTAATTCTGCTCCTAAATCCTATGTTCTCATGATATGTTACTTTGCCTGAATGTGAAAAAATATTTGTTTTTGCCAAGTTGGACTAGCTGAAGATTGAGGTCACGAAGGTTACAGGATAAGATCCAGACGCTGCCTTGCTTGTGGGAGCTAAGAAAAAAAGCCAGCAGCATTTCATACCAAGAATGTGGTAATGTTAACTTTTATCCCACACTGTCTTGGTAAAAGAGGAACTAACTGCAGACGTGCAGTTCTGATTTTGTGCACCGCCCGGAAGCATTCGTAGACTGTCTGATATCCAACAAGTACTTCTTGTAATCGCTCACAGAACATATTTGGTTGTTGGCTCGTGCCCAAAATTCACTGTATAAATTGAAGAGATAACGTGACATTGTCGGAGTCCAAAGGCAACGGGATCAGCTATTGAAGGGTGAACCGGACACCGATGTATGTGTCTTCATTTCTGTTTGATCCCGGGATAAGTTCCTTTACAGTCCAATTCGGTAAAACAGGGTAAATCCTTCAAGAATAATTATGTGGGACACAGGGAGAGATGACTGGTTGATTTGATTGTGTATGTGTTATTTTTTGTATCTGTATGCTTAATAAACATAGACAGGTCCATTAAGAATATCCCAGATAGTAGACACACTAGGAGATGGGAGAGACGGACATGAAATGTAGTGGTGAGAGAGGGAAAGAGAAGAGGAAAGAGGGAACGTTGAACATCGAAGGGGAGGGAAGTATCAGATGGCGTGAGACCCAGGGAGAGTTGTCGGGCTGATTTGACTGGGGAAGGTAGATCAAGCACGGAGAGTAGATTTGACTTTCATGGAAATTAACAAGGCTTTTGACAAGGTCCAGTTTGCAGACCACACGGGAGGATGATGTGGAACCCGGGAACACCTCTCTGAGCAGTTTTAT
>JAUOBT010030149.1:0-13086 GCA_032362145.1 Hypanus berthalutzae
CCCAGCTCTTTAAAGCCACTCACATTCCCTCAGTGTTTGCTCATTTCAAGCTTTTGCGTGTTTTGAAGTAGTTTTTGATCAGTTCTGAGTGGGGAGAGGGAATCAGAGCGGTTTGTTTATACTTACTGTCTTTCCGAAATGTAATTGCTTGAACTTAATTTGTTGCGACTGACTAACCATATCCTGTACCTTCTGAACCAAATTATCGATATACACGACAAGTAGGAATAGGTGTAACCCCGGGAACATCACTAAGCACAGAACTCAAGTCGAAGAAACAGCTTCTCACCGTCAGCTTCTGCTTCCTAACAATCATCTGTTTGCAGACTCTGGTCCCCTGTATCAAACTCAATGTTAACGGGAAGATTAGAGAGTATCTAATATAAAGAGGAACTAGTGTTCCTGGGGGCAGGTCTGGCACATGTGACGCTCGCAAGGAAAACCTCAAGGAGGGCGATCAGCGGGAAAGGAAGAATGGACGAGGGAGTCGTCGTAGGCAGCGGAAGTGTCGGGGTGGGGAGTGAGGGAAAGACGTGTTTGGTGCTAGTATCAGGTTTGAGATGGCGAAAGCTACGGAGAATTGAGTGCTGGACGCAGAACCTGGTGGTGAGGTAGATGAGGAGCAGAGAAAACCTCTCCCTTGTGGGGCCGCGGGTGGATGGGCTGTGGGCAGACGGAAGATGGGCGTAAGAAATGCGGATTAGGGCAGCATTGCTGGGGAAGAAAGGAAGAAGGAGGGCATCTCATTAGTTCTGGAATGAAAAGCCTCATTCTGAGAGCAGATGCGGTGGAGACAGAGGAACTGAGAGACGGAATGGAGTAGGTATAGTCCAGGTAGCTGTGAGAATCAATGGTTTATACAAGAAGTCACTGGATATACGGCCTCCTGAAATGAAGAAAGACAGTTCGAGTAAAGGGTTCGACGAGTCAGTAAATTGACTAAGTAAACTTGACAGCAGGTGCAGGAAGAAGCACCAATGCATTCCTCAGGTTAGTGTCAGAGGAGTTGGGAAGCGATATCGGTGCAGGCTTGGAATAAGGACTGCTCCACATACTCGGCAGTGGGTAGGGGTTAGGTAGAAGGTACATTGTGCTTATTGTAAATGTTATTGTGTAAAGGAGTGACATGACTTCACTTCTTTGGTCTTAGTGGAGATTGTACCTGTAATAAGGTGTAAAATCCCGCTCCCCATACTAACACGGGTTATACAGACCAAAGAACAAACTGCAGGAGGAACTCAGTGGGTCGGGCAGCATCTGTAGGGGGAAAATGGACCGTCAACATTTCGGGCCGAGACCCTCCCTCTGGACTGAGAGTGGACGGGAAATAGTCAGAGAAAAGCGGTGAGGGGTGGGGATGGGGCAAGAGCTGGGGAGTGAGAGGTTGATCATGGTTTGGGGGAGGCCGTGGGGTAGAAGTGGCGACAGGGGTTGGGAACTGAGTGGTGGGGTCAGAACAGAGCTGCAAATGATGGTGCCAAGATGAGTCCACCCTCGCGGTGGACGGTCAGCCCGTTAACATCCGGCTGGGTGCCATCACCGCATGGTATGAGTATCGACTTCTCAATTTGGTGATCAACATTTCCAATTTCCGCACTTACCCTATTCCCCAGTCTGACCTTTTACTCCTTCTCACCTGCCCACTACTTCTTTGTGGAGCCTCTCTTACTTATCTTCAGTCCAAAGCGAGAGTCTTGGCCCGGAATGTCCACTGTTTGCACATTTCCATGAACGCTATCTGACCTGATGCCTGCCTCCTGCATTTTGAGAAAATTATTTTCATAGAGAATTAACAAAGAGGTTAGGGATTATTTGCTGCAGAGAGTGCGATAAAAATTCAGCAGACTAATTCCGAGGCTGTTGGAATTCTTATATGAAGAGCTTTCAATTTCGAAAACTCTTCCATTTGGGGAATCGAGGACTGACAAGTGAACACACTGAAATACCCAACATCCTTAACGAGTGAACTGAGAATCCGAGTCTCTGAGACAGGTGACGACTGCTCGAGACTGAGATGAGGAAATGTCTCCACTTGGAGGGTGGAAAATGTTTGTAAGTCCCCAGCACAGAAGGCGGCGAAGACTCTGTGACCGTCTTTACATAAAACAGAGGCCGGCGGATGTGTGGAGACCGAAGGAATCGAGGAATTGAAGATCAGGCAGAAACATGCGGCTGAGATGGGAGAGCAGCCGCCATTTGCTGATGGTTAGAGGAGCTGAATGGCCCCTCCTGCTGTTTCTGACTTGATGTTTCAGTGTTCCGGTACATTAAGTTCGGAGGATTGTGAATAGAAATTAGTGTTCATAAACATAGACTGATTTACATCAAACCTGCACAGTTCCGTTCTGTGTATAAATTCTATGTCAGAACGGCATGGGGATGAGCTCCTGACTCTCCGACCAGGGAGAGCGGAAAGGGGAAGTGTACAGAGCAAAACGTTGAAATGTAACTGCTGTCAATATAAACTACTGCGGAAAATACAGCATGTGGGTCGGGCAGTATGTGAGGGGCGAGCAGCGGAGTCACCGGTTCAGGTGGGAGAACCTCCATAAGTCACATGATCCCGTTTCCCGCTCCCATTTTATCACAGATCTGCAGCATCTGCGGGTTCCCCCCCCCCCTCCACCCCCGTGTATGTGTAGATTCATTTTCCGTCCGTTCAGACATGGCAGTGAGATCCAGATCTGTCACGTTCACTCATTGAAGGCTGATTTTTTTTCTTGACTCTACTCCACTGTTACGACCTGCAAAGCGTAGCCAATGTTTCCCGATGTATGTTCGTATTTCTGAGAGAGGTAAGCTTTTTCCAATCATCTGTGCTTCTCAAAAATTTGTAAACTTCTGTTAAGCCTCCCTCTAGAAGTTCCAAAATAGCAATCCAGGCTGAATAACATTTCCACACGATTAAAACGGGCTATCGGTTTATTAGTTTTCCGTTGTGTTTTTGCACTGCTTATTTAATTATATATATACTTATTACAATTCATTGTGTCCGATATTGTTATGTATTGCATTCTGGCGCTGCCGCAGATTCATTTATATGCATTTATCAGAAAATGAAGTTTCTCTCCAGAGTTTCCAAAGGAAGACTCCAGCTGTCTTATATTTCTGCACAATTAAAATGGGGAAACTGTTTAGTATTTTTGTCATGTACCGAGGTTCCGTGAAAGTCTTGTAATCGGTAAAATCCAGGCAGATCAATACATTACTACAGTATATTGAGATGAAATCGGGTAAATCAATAACAGCGTAACAAATCGTTGTGGTTACAGAGAAAGTGCGGTGCAGGTAGATATGTGGTGCAAGGTCACATCGAGGTACACTGTGGGGTCAGCAATCCATCTCGTCACACTGGGAACATTCAGTTCACTTATAACAGCAGAATGGACACCGTCCTTGAGCCTAATATTATGTTTCTGTTTTATTTTATCTTCGACCCGATGGGAAGGTGAGAAGTGAGAATGTTCCGATCTGTGGGGATCTTTGATTATATTGCCTGCCTTACTGAGGCTGCGGGCAGGACAGACTGAGTCCACGATGGGGAGACTTGTTTCTCTGATGTGCACAGCTGTGTCACAGTTCTCTACTGTCTTCTGCCCAGCAGGTATCTCATCAGAATGTATCTCATTCCTGATGAAGTGTCTCGGACCGAAACGTTGGCTACTCTTTCCTCACGGATGCTTCCAGCGTTGTGAACGTATTCTTTTATCCACAACATCTGCAGAGATGTATTTTTGTGTTTTATTTTATCAGCTCAATGGTGACCGTATATCAACAACGTTTCTTCTAACCGTTGCCTTCATTGTCAAGTATTATCTTCCGCCTTTTACCTCATTGACTTTTCCAGGAATTGCTTTTTGTTGGCTAGATCTACCAGAGGTTTAACTGAATCAACACGAGGCGGGGTAAATAGAGCCATTACACTTTCAGGTTTTCTGTTAGAAAATGGCTGCCGCGTTAATCTTTGTCATAATGTCACTCATAGCGGATGGTGTTGAGTTTGTTATTTCCTTTTTCTGTTATCTTGTGGGGAGTTACTTCCTTCGTTTCCACAGTAACAAACGGTCAGAACTGCAAAAGGAGTTGCACAATTTGCATAGAGATAGTGGCCTCAGGATGAAGTGCAACAGAATGATAGTGGGAGTAAAGGATGTTGTGAGCATTGACTCTGTGGATTGTATTATACCAGGGTCGGAATGACCTGAGAACTAGCAAATTGGTGCTGGTGGCGATGGTGTTTACACAAATCTGTTGAACAGTTTGGGGTGTCCCAAATATTTCTGAACTCAGTTTATATCTGTGTATTAAATAGGGAGGAAATACTGCGGTTGCAGGAAACTTAAAACAAGAAGAGGAAAATGCAGGAAACGCTCAGCAGCTCGGCTGCAACTTGAACAGCCCCAATTGTGAAACTGGGTCTTCCACCATTTCTCCTTTCACCGATGTAGCCTGATGTCCTGAGTTCCCAGCATTTTCTATTGCATAATATTACATTAAAGCATTTTGTTCCTGCTACTCTGTGGGAAACATGGCATCAAATTGTGCTGGGTACGATCCCACACAACAATGATATAGTGATCAAATGTGCCCAGTTCAGCTGCTGGAGACAAGCAAAAGTATATCCACATCTTCTCACAACGTGTAGACCGGTGAACCAGCCTGATTCCCGGCCACGGCAGAGGGTTCTGGTTTCTCCTTAGTTTGTGAAGAGGAAATGGCAGGAACACAATGGCATACCGCCGGCATCAAGGCTTCGCAGGGCTGTGGGTCAGGATATTGGGATGGAGTCTCTGGGAATAATGAACGGTCAGTATGCAAGCTTCAGTCCAGGTAGGTAATTCTACAAACAGCAAAACGTCGCACAGGCGTCTTTATGTGCGTGATTACATTGAGATGGAGTCTCTGAAGATATGGAGTGTGCAGTATATGGGCTTCCGTCCACCTTGGCGGCTGTACAGGTATGATTGGAATTGTCCCAGTCTGCAGTGAAGCTGCAGTGGGGCGATTAGACAGTGATTGTGGGGAAATCACCGACTACACCACACAGTGGGACGTCAATCAGATCAAGTATTTTAGAGCTTTGGAAATAGATAACTGTTTTGACAGGGTTCGATGACAAGTAGTGGAGGGTGATTATTAAAGATGGATTTAGCGAATGGTGGCCTGTGACCAGTGGGATGTGAAAGTCGGTATTGAGACCTCTACAATTCATTATTCATGACATTAATTTGAATATGAATGTACATGGCTTTCGCATCGAGTTTGATATTAAATTCGGGAGGCTGCTTGATATTACAGCAGGTTACAGTGAATTTTAAAGAAATCTTGGCAGACGGGATGTGGAATGGCAAAAGGTTTTTTTAACGTGGGCAAGTGAGGGATGGGTCATTACGGACAGTCAAACCACGGTGGGACTGGTATAGTGAATGACGGGTTATCAAGTGCTGTGAAACAAAGCGACCTGCGAGTGCATGTGTACAGTTCACTGAAAGTATCGAGGATGGAAGAGAAGGTTTTTACCATGCTGGCCTTCATCAGTTCTGGCACTGAATTTTGTATTTTTTTTACATTTTGTTTTTGCACGATTTATCTAATTTAAATATATCATATATATATCTACTGCAATTCAGGTAATATCGATGTTGCTATTTATTGCATTCTGGTACTGACCAAAGACAATAAATTTCATGAGATATGTTGGGGGTATTGAACCTGATCACGGTATTGCCAGGGGAGACCCAACCCATCGGTCACGTGAGCCCTTAATCACGGAGCGGCGGTATCTGTAGGATTGTTTCCGAGGCCCCGCCCACCCCTCTCAAGACACGAGATCACATTGCGCATGCTCAATCCCGGCCTGGGCGGTGGCTTTCTTTCCGCTCTGTATTGAAGCGGATCGTCGTCGGGGAGCCGAGAGACCGATCACTGCCTACGGGGCAAATACATCGTTTGCATCGGTGAGTACTGAGGCCGGTTCCGAGCCGGTACTTCTGATGTTGGACAGTGAGTCCCGTTCACTTCCCTGAACTGGTGGCCTCTCATACCTTCGTGACCAGAATCCGGCGGAGTCGGACCTTCACACCGAGCCGCCTGAGTTGAGCCGCCGCTCAGACCTTGGTGCCCGGGTACTAGGAGCGGGCTGAGGAGCTGATGCCGGGTCTACACCCGTCCGATGACTTGTACGTGGGGAATTTTACCTCCATCATCTGGTCCGGTCCGGATCCAAACTTCACTTGGATCGATGCCCGGGGCCGATTATTGTTTCACACCATTGCAGGACACGGAAAGCGGCCATTCGCTTTACTGTTCTTGCAGACAGAGAAGGTTAAACAGAGTAATTGTACTTTCAGCGTACTGATCCACGTCTATGCGTAGTTTAACTGTTAGCAAGTTCAGGCAACAGTGAGATCCAGATCTGTCATATCCTCTCGGATAATTTCTGCTTTCTTTCCTATGCTACGACCTTGCGCAATGCAACTAGTGTTTTCCAATATATGACCTTTTGATGGGAGAATTAAGCCTTTATTAATTTATATGGATTTCTAAGAAAATGAAGCTTGCTATTACTCAGGGAAAGACGCCAGTTGTCTAATATTTCTGCAAAATTTAAATGGGAAGCCTGTTTATTTTTGTCATGTACCGATGTACAGTGAAAATCTTGTAATCGGGATGATGCATGCAGATCAATACATTACAGCAGTACATTGAGGTGAGATAGAGTAAATCAATAACAGAGTAGAACGAAACATTCTGGTTACGGAGAAAGGGCAGAGCACGTCGATGTGTAGTGCAAGGACACATCGATTTAGACTGTGAGGTTAGGAGTCGATCTCACCACACTGGGGAACATTCAGTTCGCAGAATAGAAACTTCCCCTGAGCCTGGTGGTACGCTTCTATTTCATTTCGTCTTCGACCTGATGGGAGGCTGAGAAGTGAGAATGTCCAGGTCTGTGGGGATCTTTGATTATGTTGCCTGCTTTACTGAGGCTGCGGGCAGGACAGAGAGAGTCCATGAAGGGGAGACTTGTTTCTCTGATCTGCTCAGCTGTGCCACAGTTCTCTACTGTCTTCTGTCCAGCACGTATCTCATCAGCTCAGTGGTATACTTATATCAACAACGTTTTTCCAACAGTTGTCTTCATTGTGAAGTATTCTCCTCCGCCTTGTACCTCATTGAGTTTTCCAGGAATTGCTTTTTGTTTGCTAAAACTACCAGAGGTTTAACTGAATCAACACGAGGCGGGGTAAATAGAGCCATTACAATTTCAGTGTTTCTGTTACAAAATGGCTGCTGTGTTAATCTTTGTCACAATGTAACTCATAGCGGATGATGTTGAGTTTGTTAGTTCCTCTCTCGGTTATCTTTTGGCGAGTTACCACGGTACCGTTTCCACGGTAACAACTGGCCAGAGCTGCAACAGAGGTTGCACAATTTTATCGCTTTTTGGTCACTGCCTCTCAGCATCCTGTCAGTAGCCTCGGGAGCAAATGCAACAGAGTGGCAGTGGGAGGAAAGGAGGCTGTGAGCATTGACTGTGTGGAACGTATTACACCAGGGTCAGAGTGGAGTGAGAACTAACATATTTAATGGTTGTGGCGATGACATTTTCATCACACGGCAGAACAGTTTGGGGTGACACAAACATTTCTACAATCAGATTGTATCTGTGTGTTCAATAGAGAGGAAATACTGCTGTTGCAGGAAACTTAAAGCAAGAAGATGAAAATGCAGGAAACGCCCAGCAGGTCGACAACACATTGAACAGCCCCAATTATGAAACTGGGTCTTCCACTATTTCTACTTTCACAGATGTAGCTGAGTTCCAAGCATTTTCTATTGCATAATTTTACGTTATGAACATTTTGTTCCTGTGGGGGAAAATGGCAGCTAACAGTGCAGGGCAAGATCCCACACAGCGATGACACAGGGATCAAATGTGCTCGGTTTAGCTGCTGTGGACAGGCTGATGTGTATCCGCATCCTTTAATCAGACCGGCGAACCAGCCTGAGCACCGGCCCCGGAAGAGTGTCATTGGGTTCCAATTCCACCTTAGTTTGTGAATTGGAAATGAATTGACAAATCGTCGGCACCAAACATCGCAGGGTTGTGTGTTATTATATTGGGACGAGTCTCTGAGAAAATGGAATGGGCTGTAATAGGGGCTTCAGTCCACTTGGTAACTATACAGGTGTTTATTGGAAACTTCTCAGTCTGCAGTGAAGCTGAGGATCCGGGCGATTGGACATTGGTTGTACGGATATCACCGACTACACCACGTTTTACCTGTCAAGCGGACTCGATAACAGGAAGCAGAGAGTGATGACTGAAGATTGATTTAGTGAATGGAGGTTTGTGACGAGTGGGATGCGAGTGTTAGCACTGAGACCTCTGTAATTCATTAGTCAGGACATTAACTTGACTGTGAATGTGCATGACATGGTCATCAAGTTTGATATAAAATTCGGAAATATGCTTGATATTACAACAGGATACAATGAATTCTAAAGAGATCTTGATCCGTTATAGAGTTGGGATGTGGAATGGCAATTGTTTTTCAAATTGGACGAGTGAGTGATGGTGCATGATGGACAGTCAGACCATGGTGGGACTGAAATAGTGAATGGTGGGACACCGAGTGTGTGGAACAGAGAAACCGGGGAGTACAAGTGTACATTTTCCTGAAAGTTTATCAAAGAAGGCTTTAACCATGCTGGCCTTCATCAGTTGTGGCATTGAGCTTTGGATTATGGGCATTATTTTGTACTTATAGAAGTTACTGGTGAGGCTATTACAGGCCTATTCATAGGAACAGGTTTGGCCAAGCTGGATCTTTATTCCGCTGAGCAGAGGAGAATGAGGTGACATTGTAGAAGTTTATAAAATCAGGAAGGGACATAGATAATGTGGTTGGTCGTGGTATATTCCCTAGAATTCAAGATCCAAGTTATTTAATGTCATTCCAGTACACAAGTCAAAAGGAGAATAAAATCCTCTGGATCTGATGCAGGAACAAAAAAAAAAACACAGAAAGATAAAGAGCACAATTATAAAAACACACACTACATATGATAGCTTTAAACATTGATAGTATGTCCATGAAATGATATTAGGAAGAGGAGTGTCTGGACATATGGTGAATGACAGGAAATTTTAAAATAGTGGTGATGGGGGTGTGGAGGGGTGAGTTATTGGGTGGAGGTGTTGATTTCCCTTACTGTTTGAGGAAATAACTATTTTTGAGTCTACTGGTCCTGGAGGTGATGACACGTATCCTTTCCTGATGGGAGTGGGTCAAAAAGTCCATGCACAAGACTGGGTGGGAACCTTCACGCTGTTGTCGGCCTCTTTCCCGCATGCACTACACATAGTCCATTCTTTGCAGCCTCTTTAGAAAGTCGAGATGTTGGGGAGCGAGCATTATGGAATGTGTTCTGGGACCATGAGGGGTTGTATGAGATGTGCACGCCCAGGAGTTTGAAACTGCTTCCGGTTTCCACAGCTGCTGATGTAAAGTCGTGTGTGAGTGGTGCAAGTTCTCCTGAAGTTGATAACCATCTCCTTTGTCTCGTTGACGTTGAAGAAGAAGCTAGTCCGCAGTCATTTGCTTCTGAATGTATAGATTTGAAGACGCACGAGTGAAGTGTTGAGGATGGCCGTGAAGTCATCAGTGAGTTGGTGTCCACAGAGACGGAATATTTGGACTGCGATGTTTTCTGGCCCGGCTGCCTCACAGGGGTTGAATCTCTCCACAGTCCTCTCACCTGCTGTTGTTACATTGTGTGGCTGTTCTCCTCGGAGAGTGTAGCTTTCGTGACTTGCTCGAGTTTCGAGCCTCGAAGCATTGTTTAGAGCGCACGGGAGGGGAACGTGACTGATGCAGTCACCGCTATGTTTCCCAACGTAGTCTGTAATGCGGTTGATGCCTAGTCAAATATACCAAGGATTCTTCCCCAGGGTTGGGGAGTCTGAAGCCAAAGGCCACAGATACAATGAAGCAGAGAGACCAGAGACACCTGAGAGGTCATCTCAACACACAGAGCGAGTGAGTATCTGGAACAATCTGCGCAGTGTTTGCATCGTTGGTTCTCTGCCTCTGGTTCAGTTTTCTCACCATGTATGGAAATTCCCACTCATTTTCAACTGCCTGTGACTCAAGTTGTTGGAGACCTGAAATCAAATCAGAAAATGTCTGAAGCCATAGCGACACAACGAATTGGAGCTGAAACATTAACTTTGTTTCACTTCACAGATATTCCTTATCTATTGACTGTTTCTTGTATTTGCATTTATTTTTAGAACTTTACGTTGGAATTATTTACGGCTCCTGGGAAATGGAATTGTATAGGACACACAATGTAATTCATTCCCTTAGAGAAACAGGACTTTCAGACAATCTAGTCTGTGTCATTCTCCGATTAGGCCCATATACGTGCACCCAGACCACAGCTCTCAATACCTCCCTTATCCAAGTACCCATAGAAATTTCTCTTAAGTTTTGCAATTTAACCTGAATCCACATTCGTGCCAGCCTCTGATTGATATAGTTCCTCCTCAGTTTCCCCTTTAGTATTCCACTAAATCCATGACCTCACCCAACCTGAGGGGCAAAAACCTACATGAGTTCACTCTATTTATACCATTATAGTTTGTATACCTCTAGCAGGGGTATCCTTTGTAAACCTCTGGCAGGGTTTCGCAGGCTGGGGGCCACGGACACCACGGTTAATGGTAGGGGTCTGTGGAATAAAAAAAGTTTCATTACAATCTCTTCTGCTTCACGGATTCTATTTCTAACTTGTTCAATCTACCCCTGTGACTCAGCTCCATTAAATACCAACAACATCCGTGTCTGCCAGGCCTACTGCCGTCACTACACTTTCCAGCCAAGAGCTATTTAGTGTAAGCTGGTCCATCTCTGATACATTCGTGCCCTTTCCTGATCTCTCCATCTCTAGAGACAGGTTGTTAACCAACATCCTTTATAAACATACTGATTCCCAACACAATCTCGACGATAGCTCTTCCCAGCCTATCACTTGTAAAATGCTCCATCCTTTTCTCAGTTTCATTGCTCCCCCTGCATCTGTTCCCTGGATGCGGCAGTACTCCCTCCACTATTGATGCAGTCCTCACTCACATTTACATTACTTCCGTGCTCACCCCATCTTCCTACCACCGTAATAGTGATAGCGTTCCTCTTGTACTTACCTACCGCCCCTTCAGCCTCTGCAACTTCCACCCTCTCCAAAGAGATCTTACAGCGAAACATATTTTTAACTTCCTCGCCCACCACACCCTATTCTTTCAACAGGGATCACTCACTACATAATTCCTTTGTTCATTCATCCCTCCTCACCAACCTCCCTCCAGCCACTTATCCCTGCAAGCAGCCTAAGTGATACACCTACACGTACACCTCCTCCCTCATCTCCATTCAGACACAAAGCAGTCGTTCCGAATGAGGTAACACTTCACCTGCGAATCTGCTGGTGTCATCGATTTTGTCTTGTGTTCCCGATGCGGCCTCGTTTACATTGGTGAGACCGGCCATAAATTAGGAGACCATTTTGTCGAGCATCTCTGTATCATCTGCCACAAGGGAGACTTTGCAGTGGCCAAACATTTTAATTCTGATTCCCATTCCGACGTCTCGATCAATGGCTTCCTCTTGTGGCAAGATGAGACCGCCCTCAGTGTGGCGGGACAACACCTTATATTCCATCTGGGTACCCTCCAACCTGATTGCATAAATATTGAATTCTCCTTCCAGTAAACAAATCCCACCCCTTCCCCCCATTCTGAGCTTTCATTTCTCCCTGGGTCCCCTCATTCCCTTTCTCCTATTGACAACGCTCTGATTCTTTCCTCTCCAGCCCTTGAACAGTCCATCACTTGACTTCACCTATCACCTTCCAGCTCCCCACTTTATCCCCACCCTCCGACCTTTGTAATCAGATCCCTTCCCCCTCCTGCTCAGGAATGAAAAAGGTTCGTGGTCCAAAATGTGGACAGTTTACTCTTTTCCATAGTCACTGCCTGCTGCGCTGAATTTCTCCAGGATTTTGTGTGTGTTGCTCTGGATTTCCAGCGTTTGCAAGTTTTCTCGTGTTTAAGTGTGACAATTACCATAAGAATTATTTGGGCTTTGTTAAGATTGTACCTGGAATATGGTGTAAAATCCCTCTCCCCATACTAACACGGGTTATACATACCAAAGAACAAACTGCCGGAGGAACTCAGTGGGTCGGGCAGCATCTGTGGAGGGAAATGGCCCGTCAACATTTCGGGTCGAAACCCTCCCTCTGGACTGAGAGTGGACGGGAAATAGTCAGAGAAAAGGAGGTGAGGGGTGGAGATGGGGCAAGAGCTGGGGAGTGAGAGGTGGATCCAGGTGAGGGGGAGATGGGAAGGTGGAAAGAGCGACAGGCGTGGGAGGTGAGTGATTGGGACAACACGGGGCTGCAGAAATAAAATTACATTCTATGGAGGACGATCTAACAAGTAAGAGAGTGTTTGTTTTAGAGATTCACCAGACTGATTACTGGAGGACGATGAAGTCTCAGTGATCGCCTTCATAAGACCGAAGTGATCAATGATATGAGGATCGGGTATAAACATGTTGCTGAGATGGGAGAGCAGCCGCCATCTTGTTGATGGTTTGAGGGCTGAATGGCCACCTCCTCCTGTTTCTCACTAGATGTTTCAGTGTTCCTGTCCAGTGAGGCTCCGGAGGAATGTGAATAGAAATTAGTATTTATAAACGTAGAAGTGATTTCAATGAAACCTGCACAATTCTTCTTCGGGTGGGAATTCAGTGTCGGACCGGGATGAGAATTCATCCAGTAACGCTGAGAACCGGGTGGTGGAGCGATGGGGACGTGGAAGATGCAAAGGGAGAGATTAAAAATGTAGCTGGGCTAAATATGAAATAATATGTAAAATGCTGCCGGTAGATCCGGCAGTGTGTGAGGGGCGAGGAGCAGAGTCACCGTTTCAGGTGGGAAACCTTCCACCCCTCACGTGATCCAGCTTCTCACTCCCATTTCAAACGCAGATCTGCAGTATCTCAGGTTTTCGCTTCC
>JAUOBT010030160.1:0-13080 GCA_032362145.1 Hypanus berthalutzae
AAATCTAATATGCAAAAGATGACAAATGGTGCAAACACGAAAGTAAGAACAAAATTGGTAATAACGAGGAAACCTGCAGATGCTGGAAATTGAAGCAACACACACAAAATACTGGTGGAGCACAGCAGGTCAGGTAGCATCTATAGGGAGAAGCACTATCGAGGTTTTGGGCCGAAGACACTCCGTCAGAACTCAAAATTTGGAAAACATTTTACTAATTAGTCAAAATTTGTAATGTTAACTATTGTTGAGAAAAAGATTTTGAAAAGACACACACTAGGTATCTCATAGTGATGCATAAACTCAACTGTGGTATAGATATAATTCCTGTGCACAGTATTTTCTCAGGTACTGGTGCATAGAAATCACTAGAGATACACTAAACGTGAAAGGTTAAAGCGATTTAAAGACTTAAAGAACAGCGAGGAGCAGCTTATTTCCACAGAGGATTGTGCATATATGGAAAGAGCTGGCAGATGGATATACCTAAGGAAGTTTCCGCTCAGGTCCGGAACGGAGCTTGAAAAACGCAGTCTCCATAAAAGGGGCTGATTCATCCCGGAGTGGTCTTCGTGCGAGCTGTCGTCATCAGAGTGGTAAGGTTTTGGATCAACAGGGTTCGGCAAAAAGAAGCGGAGGCCAGGATAAGTATGTAAGCAACTCACATAAAATGCTGTAGGAATTCAGCAGGCCAGGCAGTATCACTGGAAAGAGTACAGTCATCGTTTGAAGTCGAGGGTCTTGGCCCGAACTGTCGACTGCACTGCTTTCTATTGATGCTGTCTGGACTGGTGAGCTTCTCCAAAATGTTGTATGTGTCCCTCAGATTTTTAGCGGAAGTCGATAGATTTCTGTTTGGTCAGGGCATCAAAGAATGCTTTGTGGTCTTATGGTCTAAGACAGGTACATTCAAACTGGGGACATAGACAAATAGAGCACGGGAATTAAACTGGTAATAAAATACCCCAATCAACCAGTCCCCATAGCCTACACATGTCCAAATCCGTCCTTTTCTTTCATTCCCCTACCACTGTCACGTGTCACATAACACTAGCTAAGCCAATATGTATTTCCCATCCTTAGCTGATCTTGAGAAGTTGGTGATAAGCTCCCTCCTTCAAGATTCAAGATGGCGGCGCGAAGCTGCTTGCAGCGGCCACTCCTGAGCTGATATGTTATTTGTTTTATTTATTAAGCGGGATGCTCTGCTCAGTCCGAATCTGATGAAAAACGGACGTGGGAGTACTGAGGAACTGGGAATCTCCAGGAAGGCCTTCTTCGCTGCTGCTGCTGCTGTGAGGTCCGGGTCTCTGCTGAGAAGAACAGGCCTCCAGTCCTCGGGGTCGCGTTGCCGGTGGACGTTGGTGGGGGTGTCTTAATACGCTCTTCAGAAGATGGTGATCGGAGAAGCTGTAACGGAGGAGATGGTCGGAGGCTCGGAGGTTCGATGGACTCGATAGAGTCCGCTGCGGTCGGGGCGCTTTCACTGTGTGCTGTGTCTGCGTGGGTGAGTCGGGCGGCGCCGTGGAAGTCCATAGCGGGGGGTATTGCCTTCTGCCGCCTACGTAGGGTGACATGTCCATTGGAACCCTGAGGTCTTGTGGAAACTGTGTGGTGGTTTCTTTCGAACTTAGTCTTTTAACATTTTTGGACTATTTTTACTGTGCCAATGGGCTTTTTTTTTATCAATTGTACTATTGTTTGCACTTTTGTAACTATATGTTGTAACTATGTAGTTTTGTGCAGGTCTTGTAACTTTAGTTTTTGGTCTTGTTTTGTCTGGTGGATACAGAGCTCATTTCAGGGGAACGCACTAATACGGTAGCGCGATATTAATACGCAACAGCCTCTCCGGACTCTTGATTGGGGATTGCCAAATGTTATGTGGACTTCCTGGTGTAGTCTGTATTGTAATGTGTTTTTATGATATCTTTCTGGAGGAACGTTGTCTCATTTTTTAACTGCATTACATTTGTGGCTTCTAAATGACAATAAGCTGAATCTGAATCTGAATCCTTGAACTGCTTCAGTCCCTGAGGTGTAGGCATACCCACCGTGTTTCTAGGGGGGGAATTTCACGTTTTACCCCCAGCGACAATGAAGAAACGCGACATGCTTTCATGCTCCTGCGACTAAAGGGTGCTGCCTTATAAACTTCGGTGTGTTGTAGTACATCTTGTAGATGGAACACACTGTCGAAATTGGTCGTGAATGGTGGACGGATCTGATGCTTCTGGAAGGAGTACCAATCAGGTGGTCTGCCTTGTGTTGGAAGGCGCCAAGCTTCCTGAGTGTTGATGCAGCTGCACTCAACCAAACGAGTGGCGAGTATTCCATTGCACTCCTCACCTCAGCCTTGTATATGATGGCCAGGCTTAAGCGAGCGAAGACGTAAGTTACGCGCCACAGGATTCTTAACCTTTTACCTCCTCTCGCAACCACGGTGTTAACATGACGAGAACAGTTCAGTTTCCTGTCAATGGTAAGGCACAGGATGTTGATCGTAGGGGATTCAGTGATGAGAATGCCACTGAATGCCAAATTACGAAGGTTAGCGCCACTCTTGTTCGAGATAGTCATTGCTTGGCACTTACGTGGCTCAAATAACAACACAAGCACATATATTTTCCAGGTTCGACTCCATTTCGGAATGAACTACTTCACTCTCTGAGGAGCACAAATGGCGCAGAACATTGTGCAGTCACCTGCGCACATCCCCACTTCTGACATGAAGACGGACGGATGACGCAGCTGGAGACGCTTGGTCCGAGAACACTTCCCTGAGGAACTCCTGTAAAGACGTCCTGCGGGTAAGGTGACTGACCTCCACCCATCACCACCATCTTCTTTGAGTCAGGCACGATTCCGCCCAGCGGTGGATACTTCCCCTAGTTCCCATTGGCTCCATTTTCGATGGGGAACCTCGATTAAATGCTGCCTTGATGTCGAGGGCTATCACTCTTACCCCACCTCTGGTATTTAGCTCGTTGGTCCATGGTTTAATCAAGGAGTGATGCGGTCATTACGTGAGTAGACTTGGCGAAAACTGTGCTGGGCACCCATAATCCGTTTATTGCTGACTTCGTGAAGCTTGGAAACACTATTGATGACCCCTTCCATGACTTTGCTGTTGATTAACTGTAGACTGATAACGCGGTGACTGGCTGGGTTGGCCGTAATTTTCTTGCGCACAGGCCATACTTCGGTAAATTTCCAACTGACGGGTAGAAGCCGCTGCTGCAGCTGTACTGGAACTACCTGGGTAGTGGCGCGGCAGGTTCAGGGGCACAGGCCTTCAGGACTGTTGGAGGGAACTTGTCTGGGACCATAGGATTTGCTGTATCCAGTTCTCTCAAACGTTTGTTTATGTCTAGTGGAGTTTATCGGATTGGCTACATACTGACATCTCCGATGCTGGGGACTTCTCCAGAAGGAGGCCGAGCTGGATGATCTACTCTGCAATTCTGATTGAAGATTGTTGCAACTACCCTAGTCTTACCTTTTTCACAGATGTGCTGGGCTCAAATTGTAATTGAGGATGGGGGTATTTGTGCAGACTCCTCCTCCAGTGAGATGTTTGATTGTCTACCAACATTCACGGGTGGATGAGGCAGGTCTATGGAGCCTAGACCTGATAGCTGTTACTGGAGCCACGAAGCTCGTTCTATCATTGCAGCTTAGGGTGTTTGGCATGCACGTAGTCCTGTATTCCGGCATCACCGTCTCATCCTGGATATGTTCGGTAATTTCTCAGCATGCCCTCCTGCACTCTTCATTGAACCACGATTGACCCACCTGGCCTGGTGGTAACGTTAGACTGGGGGATATGACGAGCCACCAGTTTACAGATTACAGTTGAGTGCAATTCTCCTGCTGATGAAAAGAAGTTGAGATGTAAAAAAAAAAGTTGCATAGCAGTTATAGACAACTGGGTAAAAAGGAGCAGCATGTAGGCTTTAGGCAATGTAATTAAATAAATCATCAGAACACAAAGAAGGGATACCGTTTCCGCAGCAAAGAAGTTCAAAGAGAATCCTGAGGGACTCGACCGATATGATTAGAGCAAATGGATTGCAAGCAATAAAATTCCTCCTGTGAAACATCAAACTGGTCATGCTTGAGCGAAGCCAAAAGGGATGCGGGATATCGTAAATCGTTTACCCAGGAGACATACACCACGTCTGTATAAGAGAGGCAAATGGGTATCAACTGCATTGACACGATGCAAATTATAGGTGACAGCTTCCGGAGTGTTACCAGAGGATTGGAGGAAATTCAATGTTGTTCAGATATTTATGGAATTCTCTGTACATAAAGAATGAAATTACAGTGTGGCTTTTGACATCAGTAGTGGGGGTATGTACGCATCTGTATATACGTGTACTGATTAAAGATGTCAACGTGGCTCCGTGCATGGTAGTTCATATCTAATCAATCTTTATTGAGTTTATTGAGTACTTTGGCTGGAAACTGGATCAAAGCAAGGAAGTGGCTGTTGTCTACATTGACTTTAGAAAGGCATTTGACAAGGTCCGCATGGGAGGATCATCGACAATTTATTCTTACGGCATTCAAAATAAGGTGGTAAATTAGACTGGACATTGACCTACTGAGGGACGTTAATGTGGTCAACCAGATCAGCAAATCTGCGGATGACAGCATGATTGAGAGTTTAGTGGACAGCGACGAAGGACATGACGGCTTGCACAGGTTCAGCTGGGAACATGGGCTGAAGGACGGCAGGCGGAATTTATTGCAGGAAACTGCGAGCTGTTGTTGTTCTGTCGGATTGACCTAGAAGGACAGGAAGGAGTATGGAGGAACACACGGTTCTGTGAATACTTGTCCATAATTCGCGGATATAGCGTCACAGTTAGAATCAGTAGTAAATAAAGCTTCTGGCACGTTAGCCTTGAGTTATATAACCACTCATTACAGGAAACGCAATGTTAGGTTCAGTTTTAAAATCCATTGCTGAGGTATAACATGGAGAATCGTGTACAGTTCCTTTTACCTACTTACAGGAAGTAAAACTGAATACAGAGAAAATTTAGAAAGAGTTTACCACGTCATGAGGACCTCATTTACAGGGAATGGGCGAATAGATTAGGACTTTACCGTTTAGAATAAAGAAGGGTGGAAGGAGATTTGACTGAAGTATACATAATTATAAGGAGTATAGACATGATAAATGGAAGACAGCTTTTTCCACTGATGTTGGGTGGGACTATTACCAGAGGTCGTGGGTTAAGAGAGAGCGCTGAGAAATTTCAGGCGAACACAAGGGAAATGTTCTTTACTCAGCGAGTGGTGAGAGTGTGAAAGCAGCTGCTACACAAGAGATGCATGAGGGTTCGATTTCAATGTTGAAACTAAGTTTGGACCGGAACATGGAAGGCAGCGGTATGAAAATAAGGGGTCCTATCTCAGGTTGTTGGGAGTAGACAATTTAATTGGTTACGCCATGGACTAGATCGGCCGGGGAGTCTGCTTCGGTGCTGTACTTTTCTCCGAAACTTATGACTTCCTGGGTGGTGGACTGAGCTCAGTCCTTCACAATTAGCGCACATGCTGTCAACACTTCGCGCTGCATCGTTAAACTAGCAAGTTTCATCCACCCCGGACCGTCTTTTTTTTACGTACGCCAAGCTGTGACTGTGCGATAAACGCTTTTACCACATCCAAGAAAAATATCGCGCATTCAAATATAACATCTTCAGACCAGTATTCACCCATTTCGATTTTACCCAACTGTAATGTTTCAACTGAAACTCTTGAATGCAACTTTCATCAGCCTTTCATTGCTTGGGTTCTCACTACACATCGCGTCTCCCTGTCAAGCAATTACCGCATCTTCGGAACTATGACGCTGGTTCACATCCCCGGAACCCTCGGGTTCATCTTTCTATAGGTCGTCCCCTCCCCAGAATCACCTCAGCAATCTCGACTACAATCTCATTCAAAATCGTTAATGTCGATGAGCAACGACAACAAATCGCCCTTGTGTTCAATAACCCCAGAGATAATCAACACCCTTCAGTGATTGTCATTCTGCCATCAATGGTCGCATAACCAGGACTTATGATATACGCTAACGGCTCATACACCATCCGTCGTCTGCTCACATGGCTGCAAATCCATTGGTAGATCTGTGTGTGTGGGGGAGGAGGTTGTGTTTGGGCGGTTTGCGCTAGGCAGGGGCTACAGCATGCTGACGTGTGACCTGCAAACAAGCGGACAGAAGGAGCGCCTTATGTCTCTATTATTTGGTCTGTCTGCACGGAATAATATCACATAACGCTCTGTTGATTCGTGGATGAAGAACCTGAAGTAGGAAGGGAGTTGCAGCTTGTGTTCAGTGGCGCAGATAATCTGGCACACGGGGGAACCGAAGACTATCGAATCTGCATCACTTACCGCTTTATACAGCTGCTTATTTTTCTGATCTCCCATACTGCCAATAACATTGCAAATATAATTGTTAAAATATCCTGTATACATTTAACATATTTAAACACTTTAGCATATTGTGACGAATGCTGCAGGTTTGTCTTGTGTTAACCAGGCTGTGTACAACAACAAAGAGAATTATTGCACCACAAATCAGATTAATTATTTTCAGAAGTAGCTGCAGTTAACCCGTTGTAGTTCAGCTCATGCAGAATTATGGAATATGCAACATGTTGGTATAACATGAAAATTTGATTTGTTGTTATTAAAGAATTTGCAATAATTTGAAATGCTTGCTCCAATAGGGGATGGGTGTGAAATACAACCTTGATGATTCTGCCCGAAGTGTCAACTAATCATGTCTCTGACCAGGCTGTTGATGTTGTCATTCCGTCTCTGGATCATAGCGCACTGAACTCACATTATGATATCACTGCAGGCCAAGCTGCCGACGGCATTACTAATCCACGCACAGGGTTGACCATGATGATAATATTGTTGTCACTAGAACTTAGCGCGGACCACAGTGATAACGTCACAGCATGTCCGAGTAATTCATTGAAATGCTTTTGAAAGAAACACATATTTTAATTTCCTCCTCATTGCGTAGAATTCAGTTTGAGAATTATCAATCTCTTTGAGAGTTCCCTGCAGTTAGCAGATAGCGATTATCTGGATCAAAGGAACCATAACTTAAACCATAACCATAAGGGTCAGATAGGCGATTCTGTGGACGCGCTCAGGCGACCTGAATGGTAGTTTGCCTCTCTGCTGCCAGGGTTCGGGATGTTTCTGATCGCGTCCAAGATACCCTGAAGTGGGAGGGTAAGGAGCCAGTGGTCGTGGTATATATAGGTACCAATGACATAGGTAGGAAAAGGAAAGAGGTCCTCAAAAGAGAATCCGGCGAGTTAGGAACGGGGTTTAGAAGAAGGGTCGCAAATGTATTAATCTCAGGATTACTGTCTGTGCCACACGACAGTAAGAGTACGAATGGAATGAGGTGGAGGATAAATGCGTGGCAGAGGAACTGGAGCAGGGAGCTGGGATTCAATTTTCTGGATCATTTGGACCTATTTTGGGGCAGGTTTGACTTGTACAAAAAGGACGGGTTAAACTTGAATCCTAGGGGGACCAATATCCTGTTGGGGAGATTTGCTAAACTAGAATGGTTGGGGGTGGGAATCAATTTGAAGAGACTAGGGGAGAGGAGGTTAGTTCACAAATAGAGGAAGTTGGTAGACAGTGTGTGAGGATAGGCAGGTGAAAGAAAAGCGGAGCGCTCAGACCAAAGATGTAGGGGAGAAGGAAGAAAAAGATAATAAATTTGATCGCATTGTTAGGGATAAACAGAAATGTAGAATTGGAGAATTTCTTAACTGCGTCTATTTTAATGCAAGGAGCATTGTAAGAAAGTCGGATGATCTTAGAGCATGGATTGCCACCTGGAAATATGATGTTGTAACTATTAGTGAAACATGGTTGCAGGGTGGGTGTAATTAGCAACTAAATATTCCTGGATTTCTTTGCTTCAGGTGTGATAGAATCGGAGGGACAAGAGGAGGAGGTGTTGCATTGCTTGTCCGAGAAACTATTACAGCGGTGCTTTGGCAGGATCGATTAGAGGGCTCATCCAGGGAGACTATTTGCGTGTAATTCAGGAATGGGAAAGGCGTAAGGAGATAGCAGATATTTGTATAAAACACATGACTGTGATTGTGGGAGATATTAATTTTCCAAACACAGACTGGAAAGCCCATTCTGTAAAAGGGCTGGATGTTTTGGAGTTCGTAAAATGTGTGCAGGAGAGATTTTTTTGCAGGAATACATAAGAGGTACTGAATAGAGAAGGGGCAGAGTCGGATCCTATGCTAGAGAATGAGATAGGTCATGTGACTGACGTATGTGCTGGCGAGTGCAGCGGGTCCAGTGATCACAATACCAGTAGTTTCGATTTAATTATGGAGAAGGATAGGCCTGGACCCAGAGTTGAGGTTTTTGTTTGCAGAAAGGCTAGCTTTTTGGAGATGCGAAAGGACATAGAAGGAGCGAATTCGGAAAATTTGTTTTTTGGGAAGGATATAACAGAGAAATGGAGGTAATTTAAAAGTGAAATTCTGAGGGTACAGAATATTTATGTTCCTATTAGGTAGAAAGGAAAGGATAAAAGTTTGAGAGCTCCATGGTTTTCTAGGGATATGGGAAACTTGGTTCAGAAAAAGGGGAGATCTATCATAAATATAGGCAGTATGAAGGAAATGAAGTGCTTGAGTAATATAAAGTATGTAACAAAAATCTTAAGAAAGAAATTAGAAAAAAGCTAAAAGAAGATAGGACGTTGCTTTGGCAAGAAAGGTGAAAACCAATCCGAAGGGTTTCCACAGTTGTATTAACAGCAAAACGATAGTAAGGGATAAAATTGGTCCTTTAGAGAATCAGAGTGGACAGCTATGTGTGGAGCCGAAAGAGATGGTAGAGATTTTGAACAATTTCTTTTCTTCGGTATTCACTAAAGAGAAAGATATTAAATTGCTTAAGGTAAGAGAAACAAGTAGGGAAGTCATGGAAAATATGACGATTAAAGAGGAGGAAGAACTGGCGCTTTTAATAAATATAAAAGTGGATAAATCTCTGGATCCTGACAGGATATTCCCCAGTACCTAGAGGGCAGTTGTAGAAATAGCATGGGCTCTGATAGAAATATTTCAAATGTCATTAGAAACGGGGATGGTGCCGGAGGATTGCCGATTGTTCATGTGGTTCCATTGCTTAAAAAGGGTTCTTAGAGTAAACCTAGCAATTATAGGCCTGTCAGTTTCATGTCAGTGTGGGTAAATTAATGGAAAATATTCTTAGAGACGGTATATATAACTAGGAATATTCCTGATTAGGAATAGTCAGCATGGATTTGTGCGTGATAGGTCATGTTTGACAAATATTGTTGAATTTTTTGAAGCGGCTACGAGGAGAATTGACTAGGGTGAAGCAGTAGAAGTAGTCTATATGGACATCAGTAAGGCTTTTGAGAAGCTTCCGAACAAAAGGTTAGTTAGGAAGGTTCGATCGTTAGGTATTAATGCTGAAGTAGTAAAATGAATTCAACCGTGGCTAGATGAGAGATGCCAGAGAGTAGTGGTGGATAACTGTTTGTCAATTGAGATGCCGGTGAATAGTAGTGTCCCTCAGGGATTTGTATTGGGTCCAATGTTGTTTGTCATATACATTAATGATCTGGATGATGAGGTGGTAAATTGGATTAGTTTGTTTTCAGATGATACTAAGGTAGTTGGCATTGTGGATAATGATCAGGTTTTCAAAGTTAAAGAAAGATTTAGGCCAGTTAGAAGAGTGGGCTGAACGATGGCAGATGGAGTTTAATGATGATAAATGTGAGGTTCTTCATTTTAGTAGGAATAATCCAAATAGGATATGCATCGTAAATATCAGGGCGTTGAAGAATGCAGTAGAACAATGTGATCTAGGAATAATGGTACATAGTTCCCTGAAGGTGGAATCTCATGTGGATAGGGTGGTGAAGAAAGCTTTCGGTATACTGGACTTTATATATCAGAGCATTGAGTACAGGAGTTGGAATGTAATATTAAAACTGTACAAGGCATTGGTAAGGCCGAATTTGGAGTATTGTGTACAGTTCTGGTCACCGAATTATAGGAAAGATACCAACAAAATAGAAAGAGTACAGAGAAGGTTTACTAGAATGTTACCTGGGTTTCAGCAACTAAGGTACAGGAAACGGCTGAGCAAGTTAGGTGTTTATTCTTTGGAGAGTAGAAGGTTGTGGGGTCTTCATAGAGGTATTTAAAATTATGAGGGGGATATAGAGAGTTGACCTGGATAGGCTTATTCCATTGAGAGTAAGGGAGATACAAATAAGCGGACATGATTTGATAGTTAACGGGCCAAAGTTAAAGGGTGGCACGAGGGGGAATTTCTTTTATCTGAGAGCGGTAGCTGTGTGGAATGGGCTTCCAGTAGAAGTGGTAAAGGCAGATTCTGTATTGTTATTTAAAGTAAAGTTGGATAGGTATGTGGACAGGAAAGGAATGGAGGGTTATGGGCAGAGTGCAGGCCTCTGCGACTAGGTGAGTGTAAGCGTTGGCACGGACTAGAAGGGCCAAGATTGCCTGTTTCCGTGCTGTAATTGTTATTTGGTTATAAATACAGTATTATGTTCTTTACATTATCTCCGTTTATGACAGCATAACGAGAGACACAAATGGACAATTATTCCCAGGCTCTACTGTCCTGTTGCTTCACCACAAACCTGAAATGTAGGACAGCCGCATAAACCTTAAATGTGCAACTAACCTGTTGTTATCAACAGTTTGTAATTTGTCAAAATGCATCTGATCCGGTTTCTATATAGACAAGCCACGTCAAAGCAGATTTGGGAATATATCAAATGAAAACCAGCAAATATAACTTGGTTTTATAGCTTAGATGCCGGAGGGAAGAGATTGAAGAACGCAGTGATGTAATTTGGTAGCAGAAACGTTGATCATTGCAACTTTAGCTATGCAGACTCCACGGTTGTCGCATAAACGTATCCACGGGATAAATCGTAATAGGCATCTACTTCAGTACATCTGGTTGTGGAAATGATCAAATCGGAACATCTTTCTCACCCTGCGAGACGGTACCCTATTTAGACAATATAGTCATGTAAAGGGATTGGTAAAACAGAGGAGTCTGAGGAAATCTTTTCCAACCATATGTCAGAAGGAATCTGGAAAGCACGGTGTAAACTGATTGGTGGTAGAGGGTTGCACGAAAAACTTTCTGAAGTGTAATATTACATAGTAGACTGAGAATGGTACCAGGTATTAATCAGGCGAGTTGCTTGCACGTCTGGAGCTTGACAACTATCAGAGGCGTAGCTGATTTCTTAAGTGTATCCTACGCAGTAGAAAATAAAGCAGCCAAGAATCTCAGCAGTGAATCACTGACTAAACAATTGGAACCCGAATGCGGTTTAATACCACCGTCATATATCGAGAAATGAGTCGTCATGCGGCAGCAGCACATTGCAGTACATAATAATAAAAACGGTAAATCACAGTTAGAAGATAATATATATAAAAGCTAAATTAAGTTAGTGCACAATAAGGACAACATGTAGTGAGGAGGTGCTTATGGGTTCAATATACACTCAGTGTTCAGTGGGTGGACGTAATGGTGCCGACAGGGGAATCTAATCATATCTTAACTTCGACGTTCACTATGCAATGGTCTATAGAACGGTACACATCTGTGCTTGTCTGAGGTCATATACACTTTGAATGAAAGGTTTTCAAGTTTTAAACGCCCTCCCTTCAAATTGATTGCAATCATGAATGCGAATAAGCGTGCCCATTCGCTGTCTACATTCCTAAGCTTTAAGAGAAGCTCATTGCAAACCACAACCAAGATTAATAACAGTTATGAAGAGAAGTTTCCATTCAGCAGATCCGTTCGGCCTTCGCACGCTCACAGATATAACAGGCTATTAGTCAGGGGGAAATGAAAACAACATTAGTTTCCAAAAAAAAATTGAAATAATATATGATTACGATTACTGCTGTAGGTAGAGGAAACATTCCAAAGAATAGAACAAAGAGATAAAAATTAATAAAATAAAGCAAATCTCTGATTTAGAGCACTGGTGTTTCTGTGTGATATTCAATGGTGAGTAGATCGTGCAAAGCTACAGCGTCACGTTTGCCTGCAATAGACACAAAGTCATTTCATCGAAATATGCTGATGCTCCTGGATTATGGCGCATCTAAACACACTGACAATTTACGCCCAGCGGAACAGCATCGGCTGCCGTACAGTGAGAATGTCTCTATAACTGCGGCGTGGCCTCTCGTATTGCATATGTGTACCAGATGGACTGGAAGGAGAATATTTTATTTTCCTTGCTTTCTGATTCAACAGCAGCAGGATTTCTCAGCAAAGTGAGACACAGTACATATGCTGAAGATTATTAAACTACTCATATATGAGATGAACAATAGCAGTCAGCCACTTGTAAAGGCACAGAAAACCATGTGCGCAGAATAATTATCGGCCACTCGGGTCATCTGATTCACATTGTGCTGGAGGGAACCCTGCTGTCGGCAGCTAATTCCATCATTCTCTGTATCTGTCTCCCTCTCTCACTCTCACCTTGTCTTCCCTCCCTCCCCATGCCTGCCTTTCTTGTCTACTTGCTATTCCTTTCTAACATGAGAGCACGTTTGCACGAAGAGCTGTTAGTCCTTTTCTCCCTCATCAGACTTCCACATTCCAATCTGATGCCGCTCTATCCCAGAATCGTTGTTTTCTGTCTCCTATTTTACGCTCGCCAAGGAGGAATCCAGTGTGATTTTTGACTAATATACCTCTTACCTAACACGGGATTTTTAAGAGAATGCATATATTCGATTACTTTCAATAATTTTGTTCGACTTTAAACTGTGTTAAACACCGAAATGTTAAACACCGAGATTTTTTTTTCCTTTTGTAATTTCTGGATATGTACTAAAAGAAACATTATCTACACATTTGCACTTCGCCAAATGGGTAAACCAAGGGTTAACCCTTCCCGTAGTTTCATTGACAACAAATTGCGTCATTTCAAGAAAGGCT
>JAUOBT010030177.1:0-13070 GCA_032362145.1 Hypanus berthalutzae
ATGAGCATTTGGATCGTTCCCTGCAACTGAACGCTGCTTCTGACGGAATATGGGATATCCAGCGATTTACTACATCGCGGGCGTTTTCTTTCCTGCAATCGTAGCAATTGGTGTCCCTGGTAAAACAATTGTGCTGGGCACTCTATGTATGGTGCCCTCGTCGTCTTGCTTTTACTGAGCACTGATGCTACCATCGTATGTAATGTGTTTCTAGAATTGATGATCCAAGCATCTGATAGTGTTGTAACCCAGTTTCCATATTGTTTCTACGTGATGCTTTCTACTTCTTTTATTTATTATGTTGGTGTCGATATTGCCATAGTTCTACAGTGTCACCTTGGTTGATTTTCTGAAATGACTCTGGTCGCTTTTCCAGATGAGAAGCTTTTCAGCTGACCGGCCATGTCGAAAATAGACTCTCAGGTCTGTTCTTCATAAAACGTTAGATTATAATTTACGCATTAAATCTCATGATTTCACCACAAATAATCCCTTCAGCTATTTCACCTCAAACAATGGAAATGGTTTTGTTTCTGAAGCGATCGATCTTCACGGGTACGTGTCGTGGATATCAGATGCCCGGCTGTAACCTGTCGGAAAGTCACCAACCCACTTGTAATTCTGTCAATTATTGTCCAGCCGGAGTGCATGGACAGAGTCAGCACAAATCGAATTTCTGCATTTCACTTCCAAAAAAAAAATCCTTTACTGCTTAGCAAAGGAAAAATGGTGGGCATTCAGACATTTGCAGCAAACGATAATTTTGCGTTGAATTTTTTTTCTCTCTTAATTTCTTGTAGTGAATTTAACGGCGATTGTGATCCTATCTCGGGGAAAATGCGGACTCTCCAAATGCATCACCCGTTACCTGGTTGGAATGGCAACAGCGGATCTGATGGCTGTTATAGTTTTCGCTTTACTGGAACAGACCAACAATATCTACATTTATTGTAGATTCCTGCTCATCACTCCTGTGTGCGCAGTGACAGGTGTATTACTTGTTGTAACGATGGACTGTTCTGTTTGGTTTACTGTTAGTTTTACCTTCGATCGTTTCATCGCAATATGTTGTCGAGAGCTCGGGAAACGATACTGCACTGAGAGAACAGCAACTGTGGTTATGGTGACGGTTCTCATAGTGAGCTGCGGGAAATGTGTCCCGTATTACTTTGTTGTTGAACCTTACGTCATTATTGACAACATACCGTGGTGTTGCTCCCTCACACATGAATACGCTACTTCACCCGTGTGGAAAAGAATCGAATTGTTGGATAGCATTTTGACACCGTTGCTACCAATTGGCTTCATTCTAATGTTCAATGGGTTAACAGTAAGACATATCTTCGTGGCAAATAGAATCCGCAGAGGGCTTCGGAAGAGCAGTGATAATCAGAAGGATTCCGAGATGCAAAACCGCAGAATATTGACGATTTTGTTGTTTACTATATCAGCTAATTTCATATTGTTTTGGATGCCCTATGTAGCTCATTCTCTGAAATGGCAACCGCAAAACTATGTGCATCAGACCAGATATTTGAATTCCCCGGTATATATACTACAACAAACTGCGTACATGTTGCAGATTCTGAGTATGTGCACCAATACTTGTATCTATACACTGACACAAAAGAAATGCAGAGAAGAACTGTCCAATGGATTGAAGTACGTGTTTACGTTAAATGGCCATCTGTGTAGATAACGCCGACGTCCAGTTGCAACGCAGAGGAGTTTTCGAATAGAACAGCTTTAAGCATGAGTAGGTTTGTCATAAATTCAAACAAGCATTTGTCTGGTCATCCACGGAATCCACGGAAGATCGCATACTTTCTGCAGTTAAGGTAGGAAATAGGACAAACGTTAACTGATCTGGCGTGATTTTACATATGTTGAGGTACACTTCCAGCTATCATAGACAATTGAAAATGATAAGGGTGGGAATTGCTTCTGGACTTCCGCATGTTCAGATTTTTTTTTCAAAATTGACAGAAACGTGCAAAAGTGAGTAAAAGCAGTGCCACTGAAACTCAAGGACACCGTGATATTAACAAAACTGTAGAAAGGGACGAAACTGTGGAGAGATTGTCCATTGATAGACTGTAAGCATTGAAGCAGAAAGGGAGCAATTCCTCGTTTCGGAGTATTAGGTGACAAGTCTTATGGCGGGTAACTAGTGGACATTTAATAACCTTACACTGGGAGAGGAGCTGATCGTACAGAATGTATGTAATTGCTGCTATCAGATAGGAACTTGGGAACCGACCTTTTGAAATGGCCAACTGTGTAGATAACAGGTCCAGTTGCAATTTAGCAGAGTCTTCAAATAAAACAGTTTTAACAATGAGAAAGTTCGGCAAATGTCATAAGTTCTAATAATCATTTGCCTGGTTATCCGGAAAAGAATAAATTCCAAACTATCATAGAGAATTGACAATCATTTCGGAAATGGTACCGCAGCATAAAAGCCAGTATTCACAGGGCCCAGAACAGATTCATCAATTAGGCCATCAGAATGAGTAACTCAAGCTTATTTGAGTGTATTCCTAAATTCCATTTATTATAAATTATTATAAATTACTCTGATTGCACATAGCACCTTCGACATAGACGGGACGTAAATAATTTACTCCTCATGTACGTGAACGATGTAAGAAACAAAGTCAATTCAATCACAAAGGAAGGAATAACTTCCGGACTTTTCGGGGATCAGATGTTTCAAAATAGTCATAGTCGGGTGAACGAAAGTAAAGGAAGTGTCTTTAAAAAAAACAAGGTGTGTCTGACAGTATCACAGCTGGAGAAAGGGTGGTGGGATTATATGTTAATAGACTGTGAGTAGAACGCAGAGGTAGGATGGAAACAAACACCCGTTTGAGAGTATTCTGTACAGAGCTCCCATTACAAAACCGAAAACATCACGCTGAGACAGTGACAGATTGGGAGATAGATATTGGACCGGTGACATATTAACATGGTTTTTGTCACAGGCAACTTAATTTCACTAATATTCATCGGCGCTTCCTCTGCTTAAATGCTTTAAATATGACCGAATTTCTCAGTTGTGTCCAGGAAGGAGATCTGACATAATAAGCGGGCAGGCGGACTATCGAATATTCTTGTCTGATCTAGTACTTGAAAATGAAATGTGTCAGGGAATAGATCTCTCCGCTGGTCAGCATTTCAGAATAACAGAGCACATCTATTCGACACTTACACTGGGATATGAGCAGACCGTATCGAATGTACTAAATTGACACTATTAGGTACGAACTTGGGAGCCGAATTTGGGAATTCAGATGCACAAAAGGCATATGGAGATTGTTTATGGAGCACTAGATGGGGGTTCAGTATAAGGATGTTGCATTGCGGCGGGGAGCGGATGGTCCTGTCAAGTAACCTTGGTTGACAAGAGGAAGAAAGAACTATAAGGGTTGGGAAAAAATATCAGGCAAGACTATAGAAAGTCATAATGTAGCCAGCAGGAATTTAACAATTGACGTAGAAGGGACATGAGAAGACTTCGGAGAGCCGCATTAAGGTAGGTGAAAAACAGGAGGATGACGAGAGAGAGAGTGGGAGGGATAAGAGATAAAAGAGGAAAAGTGTATGGAGTGCAAGGTGGCAGTGAAAGTCATTTATGATACTTTGCTTCAGTCTTCACCAGTGAGTAAGACCTTGATGAATGTGGAAACAGCGGAAAAAAGGAAGGTGAGCTGAGGCATGCAGGCACTTAGAATTACGACCTGGAAACTGGGAGTACATGCATGTAAACCATTTCCCGGCTATAGAAGGTATGCAATCGAGGTAAACGAGGAAAGCGAGCGAACATATTGCTGAAGAAATGTAATAGGGATAGCCTTGGGAATTACAGGCCAGTGAGTCTTCGGTCAGTAGTGGGCAACGTATTGGAGAGCCTTCTTGGAGACGGAATTTACGGAGAAACGTATTCTACTTGGGGATAGTCAGCATGTTTCTGTGTCCCTAATGAGGCAGAAAAAATTCCATGAAGGAATAATGAAGCAAAAGAGCCGATCAGGGTACATTAATTTTGTAATGTATTAGACTGGGTTCCCTATGGTGCACATTTTCAAAAGCTAGGTGGCCTGGGTTCTAGTGAAACCAGGCTGCATAGATTTAGAACTGGTTAACCAAGGGAAGGCCGATGAAGTAGTGGGTGGAGTGTATTCTGCCTGGAGGACAGTGTCTAGTGATGTTCCACAAGGAAGTTATAATATTCAGTACAGTTTACAACTATATCTAGAAGCCGCTATTATAGTGTTCTTGGAGACAGTCTTTCATTTGACCATCCTTCAGGACATGGATGATTTACTGAGATAGGGCTGATTTTGAAAGCAGACTGCTTAATTCGAACTGAAATTTCACGCTATCTAAACTGAAATCACGTTTACTTATTACAGGACGGATGCTATGGTTACATCAAAACATGTTTTCCAATGGAACCTTGCGACTCAGGATTAGCTTTTAAAAATACTCAGCAGCATTCTTTGTTGCTTTCCGAATGAACCAGCCTGCCAGAAGGCGAATTTCAAATTCCCAATTCAAGTACACACGAATTTGTCTTATGTCAATTTACCTTTGAACAGCTGGTTTAGCGTACTCGGAATAGATACACTCATGTATCGGTCCATTTAACGTGGATTTCACATGTCCATTGTGGAATCCGTGCCTCCCTCTGAAATCAATAACACAGCAAACAAACAGAAAAACGCAATCAAAATACGCAGTTAAGGCAAAACAAAAATCTATGCTCCAACGTTTCTTCCTTCAAAACTGTCGCTGGTAACTGGCGTATATAGAATAAACAGTTAATTCCTATGATGAAAATCTTAATCAAATATTCTAAAGAACAAAGGGACAGCAGATGTGGTTGATTGCGGCCCCCATACACTAAGACTTCATAAAATTTCGGAAACTGATGCAGTCTCTGATATTCACATGTTCCTGCAAATTTATTTCAAACAATGAAGCAGACATTTCCAGACAGTGAGATACTCTCGTTAAAAAATATTAATTCAAACATCCTTTCATGACAATCCTAACAATCACATGTCTATCTTCCGTTCACTCACGCACGCATTACCTCTTTTTCTATTCCAACTGAATTCACAAATATCCTGTCCTTGTGCAATATTTTACATTCTCAATGCATTCGCACTTTAATCTATCGCAGAACTTTTAAGTGTTGAACAGATAACAAATAATCTATAATTAGAATGATATTGCATTTAAGAAATCATTTCGAGTCTAAAGCAAATGAACGCTGGAAGTCATGTATCGTCCGCAAATTATTATTCAATATATCTAAAATATTACGTCACGACATCACCAAATCTTCAACGACTTAAATGTTTTCTCACTTCCAATCACTGACCGAGAATAGGATTGAGATTAAATGAACGATTTGTTGTATATTATCAGGTTTAATATTCCCATCACTACCGTTAAAGTAACAGATTTTTATACAGTACTGGTCCGTTTGCTAAGCGCCCCTACCCCAATCCGGAACTATGGCGTTTACTGCCTTAATGATGAAGTGAAGGTATATTCCTTTAGTGTTTTACCTCCCTTATAATCAGAGAGAAGAATTTATGATGATGGCACCGAACAGAGACTCGTTTGCTTGCATCTTCTGATTCAGCTCTATTTCTATCTTTAATATCTCTTTTTCGTCTTTTTCCAAGTTCTGTTGAAGTCTGTGGCCTGGAGATGCAGGATATAGAAATATATTAAACTCGGAAAGGGATGGATAATATAGAGGCAGGAAACTTTTTTTTTCTATTGGTAGATGAAACCAAAACTAGGAGACATAGCCTCAAGTTACGACAATGTTGATCTTGGACGGAGATAAGGAGAAAATAGTTTCCCAGAGTGTGGTGAATCTGCAGAATTCTCTGCCCAATGAAGCAATGCAGGCTAACCCAGCAAATATATTTAAGATTAGGTCGGACAGATTTTTGAAAGTAGGGGAATTCAGGGTTAAGGGGAAAAGACAGTTAGGTGGAAATGCGCCCATGGTCAGATTGCTATCAACTTACTAAATGGCGGAGAAGAATCGATGGACCAAATGCCCTACCACTGTTCCTATTTCGTAATTTGTTCAGTTTTTATTCTTGCCGCTCGTATAGTTACATTTGGTTAGCACTTCTCGCGGTATTCTCTGCTGATACCCTAAAGCAACTTATCGGAGTTTTTAATTCTTCACTTAAGTCTTCTATCCTTGTAATTCCGGAAAAGTCGAATGTTAAGAATATAATTTTGAGGCTTCATAAAACTGCTTTGTGTTGTGGTCTTCTGATATGTCGCACAGGAACACATTCCAAGCAATTTCCTTTCATCTGCCGGACCCTTACATTACACTGCCCTCTGGTGGTCAGTTGCCTCTAACAGCTATGCTTATCCGCGGGCAGTAATGTCATGATCAATATTTCTCAGATGCTGAGGTAAAAAAGAAAATAGGGCATGTTATATTCTTCTATCAGATTCCTGCCCCGTTTCCTACCATTGCGACTTTCCCTTTGGTCTCAAATGGGTAAGGAAATCGGAGTATTGACAACAGAACTGGGATCTTTATTTGTATGCTGGTAGGAGATGTATGGAAATAGGGTGCCTGTTATCGTCATACTATAAGGAGCTGCATCACGACGTCTATCACCAACATCGTGTTTCAAACCTAGCCCCTGTTTCTTATATTTCTGTGAATGGAGATGTTGTACCGGCAACTTTTCTATTGACAGTAAACACTTAATTTGATCTCCAGTGTTACTCTTCTATTCTGATAATAATTTTGACACTACATTCAAAATACGCATAAATCATTATATATTTCACGCTATCCTTCCGCTTCGCTACGATCTATTTTTTTTTCTTATCATTCACTCTTTTCTTTCACAAGCACACTAGGACTGACTCAAATGCATTACTTACACGCTCCTGGCACCCATCTTCATCGCAAATACGTTGCCTCCTCATTAAGGTGGACAGCATCTCTTCAAGACGGGTCATCACATGATGGAAAACATAAATGCCTCTTTTTTTTAATCTGCCCCGCTGCACTGTAGCTCAGCTGCCGCAATTCCAACCAATTCTCACATCAGCATCCTTTTGCTTCGACTTCCTTTTCATTCCTTGCCTCACATCGTTCCATAGGTAATCATCTAAATCGTTATCACAGCGTTTTTATTTTCCTTTATACATGCATGACTAGCGATATCGCCACACTGAGGAGAATTCCACGTTATCCTGTGACAATCAGGGTAGAACTAAGATTAGGGAAGTTGTTAATCCTTTTGCAGCAAGTTCTTATTTCATTGTTAGTCCTAAAGTTTTATCGGGGATTATATCAATAAAAAATAAATTAAGTTTCATAAAGGCAAAGTGTGTGCAAATACAGCTGGGACTTGAGAAGGTAAACTGAAAGGAACTGCTTGACGTTGAGTCAGCGGCGGAACAATGAGGTCTGATTAAAATGTTTACACACGCTGTGTAGGAGGATTTTCAAACCCAATAGATTAAATTTGACAGTACATAGTACAATTTAGTATCAAAACACGTAAAACATACATTCTGAAATCTTTTTTTTCCCTGCAGGGATATTTAGTAAATCGATAGAAGAGTATATGGATGAATAAATACACAAGATAAATATTGAAGACAAGACAAATGTAAAAAGAATACATAGTAATGATGTTAACCGGACGGCATATGAAACTGTGAGAGCAATAGTCATAAGTTATATTGGGATTGCCAAAATATAGATTGAGAAGGATTTTGCCGACAATGCTAAGATTGACCACAACAGATGTTCTTCCTTTAATTGAACAGTAAAATAAAAGTTAAGGAGGAAGCAGAGTGTATTAGGATTAATAGTGGGGTGGTACATTATGCAGAGAAGGAAATAGTGGAGCATTAACTCATATTTTGCCACTTATTCATCGGCGAAGGTCATAGCAATATGCAATTAAATATAGAGAGACATCAAGTTGTTTAAATATTGCACAGCAGAAATTGTCCAATCGAAGACAGGTGGAGCAGTCATGCCACTAGTCCTTGTATAGATATCAATTCCCACCCCCCCCCCCGACATTTTTGTGGACTCTGAACTGATTCTTGTTATTGGATAATCAAATCAGGGAAATTGAATTTCAGATATTGAGCTGCTAAACCTGTGACCATTCCTGGAGAATCAGATATTTGTTATGTATAGAGCGTGGAGTCTGAACTGAATCGGTTTCTGGGTCAAACTAATCAGAGCAATTGAATGTGGACACAAGGAACATTAGATAATGAACTGCTAAATGACACCATTCTTGGAGGAGCAGCTACTTATTATGTAAAACGACAAAACTACCAAAGAATCAATTTGTAATGCCGAAAAAACACTGTCTATGTTGCATTATTTAATTGGTTTAGACCAGTCGGCGTTGGAAGACAAAATACACAAGGCAGGGTTGGGACAATGATGGTTGGAGCCCTGTAACAAGCTGATCCAGATAGTTTAGGTGACATTAAGCCAATGGAAATGAGATCAATTGATGAGAAAGACTATAAATGTCAGGAGTTCTAAATGCGCTATGGCGATAACTCTCCAGCAACCAGAAACCAATCAACGTTGTTAAGGCGACTCCACGGTCAAGTGGAGATCAGTTCCCACGAGGAATGTCTGGCCAGCGCAGACTCTTCTCTTGTGTAATCAGTTTTCTCTTCATTGACTCTTCATAGAGGGTCAGGAATTCTAGTAGGGTGGGTACTGGAGGATAGTTTGTGAACCCACGTGATTTTTACCCAAGAGTGTAAGCTACTTGTCGTTAAATACAGATTCGCTGTGCCTCACTGATCATTATCGCAATAGAATTGACTCCCCTGCATGGTCTCGAAGATGAATCTCTTTGTTGAACTAGTGACTCGAGTCCGACCACGTGCCTGAGTTATTGAGAGATCTGATGTAACACAGGATGAAGTTCACAGGACGAAATCCAGGGGATTCAGCAAATCGAAAGTACTTGGTTTGTTTTAATTTGAGTGGATACCTCTAGAAATACGCGTTGGAGAAGAGGCTGGGAATGTGGAATTTGTATGGCCGTGACGTGAAAACAGCTGGGGATGTCCTGCGTAAATTAGTCCTCAGCGAAGCAGTCGAACAGGAAGATAAAACAATGACAAAAAACAGTCCCAGTTGGCTGTTTAAATGAGGATGTGGTAGCGTTAGGACAAAGAGGTAAGTCAGAACCGCGGAGATTACAATCGGAAAACGACTGTGGCAAAAAGTAGAAGCCGAGCGATATAGGTTAGAAGGTGTACACAAAATGATGCAAAAGGAAGAAGAGACCTTTAATGCGAGAGTTACACAGTGAAGAGCTCTCGACCTGATGCATATGAACCAGTTTCGGCTCAAGTATGAGAAATCATTTTAAAAAAATAAAAACTAAACTACATTCAGCAGCCGTAGTCGTGAAGGATGAAGAGAAGCATTGAGGTAACAATGCAGTGATTTACAAACGGCTGCAAATGTGATTCGGAAACCTCCACCGGAAAGGATAAGCAACACCGGCGATCGTGCAAAGTGTGTAAATCAGACTCAAAATTTGCAGGACCAACTTGCAGCAGAGAGAGGAATAATTTATGGTTTTGGATCTAAACAAGGAAGGAAGGTGAATATGGACTTACTGATTTGTATGATTTGATAATTGAAGCTATTTGATACGGTTACGATAATTACAGAGCACCATTTCCCGTGGAATTCAAACTAACAAGGTACTACGTTCTGCAGATTTGTATGCCTAATTACTATCAGAAAGTTGGGACGGGGGCCGCGCAGGGTAAGCAAATCAAATCCGAACCGATCATACACCGCACCGATCGAGGTACAGCAGCTTAGAGATATTACTACATATATCGGGGCATCGGTGCTCGGAGACGATCCGTGAGAACTTTCCAAGCAACTAGACATGACAGTGTAATATAAGGCATAGATCACTCATAGGGAAGGAAATTGATGGTAATGTGTTTTTATCCAAATATACACTCAGCTTTGCCAGATATACTCCTACATGTTCTGGGAACGCAATGTTCTGGGAATGGACTGAAGAAAGCAGTAATCACTGCAGTGGGTGTTGACATAGGGGACCATGTAGACCCGCTATCCAAATGTTACCAGAGGAGATGGGAACATCCCATTGCATTTGCATCCCGTTTATGGACTGTGTACGAAGGGGTGAATGGAACAGCATTAAAGCACGACTATTTAGAACAGGGGCCTCAGATAGATGGTTGAGAAAAGTGGTGTCTCACCGTACCGATAAATCTAAAACGGTTCTGGAAATACTTGGTTGCACCCCTACTAAGGCATGGTCACTGAGGAAAATGAGTCGAGCGCGAGAAGAAGAGATGCAAAGACCAACTAAACTCTGTAATGGGAAGGGGATGGCTATTAAAAGTCAGTCTGTCTGGAGAACAGAGGGTAGTGTTCTCTTCCCAATGACTTCCCTGTTACAGTATCAAAGGGGAAGGAATGTCAGAGGACATGGTACAAGGCTAGGAAGAGGGAGAACTGAAGGTGGAGAAATTAAATCATATATCTGAGTTCAATAGGGACATATTAAGGGAGAACGGCCGAACCGGAGACGAGAAAGAGCACAGCAATGTGGTTTGCCATTGGAGGGGCCAGAAAGACAGAGATTACAAAATAACATGATAGACACACGACCATACAGGGAACTGTATCCTGAAATCCAATGACCTTGTCAGGCCTGACCAACATAGCTATGTGAGACAAAGTATGATGAAATCGGAAGGCCTCTGGCGAATGATAGGGTTGGAGGCCACACTGTTACCTTTCTGTAGACACTGGCGGATCGCGAAAACACCTTCAACATCACTAATGTAATAAAAACGCAAAATGGAAGATACAAGGTAAAACAGTGGGACATGCGAGTGCACCTTTGGAAGTTATGTTAGGAGACATAGCATTGACACGTTCGGTAGTTTTGGCGGCATTACTCGGGGAGCAAGGTACATATTCCTAACGTGGTTGTATGACCAAAGCGCGTCTTTGCTTTGACCCAGTGAACTGTATGATTTAGTAGATGCCAAGTCTAATGCAAAACATACAACGCATGCAGCTCCCAGCAGGAGAATATCAGGATGGAAGATGCATATGGCTGAAACGTGGATGAACCCGAAGGCGTTGAGCAATGATCAGAAGGTGCAGCAAATTATTGCACAGAAGACAGGGGCATTTGCAAGGTCCAAGCATCCCCAACCACAAACTAAGAGAGGAATTTATAGGTGAGGTAAAGGAGTACTGAGGCTGGTAGCTACCGCTAATAACTCACCTATATGCCCAGTGAGGAAACCAGTGAGGTTCACAATAGACTACCGGCAGCTGAATAAAGCAACTCTGTTAACAGCCACAAGTGTTTCAACTGACTCGGAGACAGTGATCAGATATATTGAAAGTGTGCAATTGTTCACAGTTTCAGATATAATTAATGTATTTTGATCTATCCAACTGGAATGAGAGTGTCAATACACGTTACCTTTCATGATCAGTAGAATGCATGGACAGCCCTACCACAGGACTACCATAATTCCATTTAAAGTTCACCAGTGCATTGGCTGAAGGTTTAAAACAGATTTCAGAAACCCAGTGTTTCGTACAATAGGTAGATGGCATACTCTTGCAAACTGAAAACATGCAGGAGCATTATTAGCTATTGACAAAAATATTGCAAAATATTACTTGAATTGGGACTAAGGATAATCCCTAATAACACACAGGTGCTGGCACGAGAAGTAAAGTATTTACGAATGATCTTAACATTGGGAAAATGATAAAGTGAAAATTGAAGAGAAAAAGTCATTATGAAACTGCCTATTTCCCAAAAACTGAAAGGACTGGGGTCTGTCTTGGGCCTGGTAGGCTACTTTAGCGATCATAGTGATGGATGTTTGACTAAGGCAGCTGCTTTACTACAGTTACCGAAAACAAATCTGTGTGGGAATGGAAATAAGAACATACCCACTCCATTAAAGTTTCGAAGCAAGTGTTGCCCACTGTGCCCGCGTTAAAAACCGGAAATCCGAATGAGATTACAAAGAAGATGGAAGCTGTCCAAGCTAACACATAAACTACAAAGGCCAAAGCAAAGCAACTTTTTGGAAAGACTAGTCACTTGCTGGTGACTACCCCGGAGTATCAAATCGGAACAAGGCACACATTTCACGGTCCAGATAATTGCTCCTTTAGAGAACAAGCAGAGGTATCATATACCCTATAGCTCACAATCTATTGGAATTGTAGAAAGGATAAATCGAACAATAAAAAATATAATGGCAAAAATGGTGCAACAACGTAGAACAACATGGCAGGTCCTTTGGCCGTGATGATATTAAAAAACATAGTGTCAGCTTCAGCTGATTACCCCCCTTATAAACTCATGATATGAAGGGACATGAGAACTTTAGAGGAGTAGTTAGGGCTAAAATTGTCAGATCCCGAAATGGAATGGAATGCTTCAGCAAAGTAGCTCCAACATTTTACGGAGACTGTGAAAGAGGCTAATTGTGTGGCAGCCAACCAAATGGTAAAGACGAAGCAACAGAGTAAACCCTACTTTACCTGAAAAGGAGTTCAATACGGATAAGTGTGAGGTGATGCACTTTGGAAGGACAAACCAGAAGGCTGATTACGGGGTTAATGGTTGGTTACTTAAGGGTGTGGATGAACATAAGGACCTTGGGTTTCAAATCTATACATTCTTCAATGTCGCTGCACAGGTTAATAGGATAGTTAAGAAGACCTATGGGATGCTAGGCTTCATTAATAGGGGGATTGAGTTCAAGAATAGAGTGGTTATGTTGAAACTCTACAAATCTTTCGTGAGACCACACTTGGAGTATTGTGTTCAGTTCTGGTCACTTCATTATAAGAACGATCTGGAAACTATGGAGAGGGTGCAGAAGAGATTTACCAGGAGGTTGCCTGGATTGGAAAACAAGTCTTATGAGGCAAGGCTAGAACAGCTGCGTCTTTTCTCTATGGAGCTCAGAAGGAT
>JAUOBT010030182.1:0-19331 GCA_032362145.1 Hypanus berthalutzae
CTCTCTCCTCTCCTTTCCCAACCCTTCTCTTTGCCTTTTCCACATCTCTCCCCTTTTACTCCTCCCGCTCTCTCCGTTGCCATTTCCCCTCCAGCTGTTTCTCCTTCCCCACTCTCCCCTTCCCCACACTCTCTGCTCCATCTCTCACACTCCCCCTCTCCCCCTCTCGCTGTCCTCGCGCACTCTTTCCGTCACTCCCCTCACATCGTCAGTTCAGTTCCGCTCCCTCCGAACTCCCTGTCCCCGTTCATCCCCTCTCGCTGTCCCCCAATTTTCCGATCTACTACCCTATACATCTTCTCTGCCTCTGTATTCACCCCGCCTCTCTCTCCCACACGCTCTCTCCTCTCTCGCATAACACACTCTTTAACCCCTCTCCCTTTTGTCTTGCACCCCTCTGCCATCTAAATTCTCCTCCCAATCCCCACACTGACCTTCTTTTTCTCTATCCCTCTGACCAGTCTCACTCTCCTTCAGACATAACCTCGCTCCCTTTACTCCGTCCCTCTCTGGCTTTCCCCTTTCTTGCCTCCATTCACTCTCATTTTCTCGTCCATCCCTCCAATTATCCTTTTCATCCTCACTCTCCTGCTCTGTCTCCTCGTCTCTTTCCTTCACTTCCATCTCTCTCTCACTTCCAATCCCTACCTCTCAGTCCTCTCTTTCCGCTCTTTATTTTCCTGTCCCTCTGTCCTCACCCCTCGCCCATTCTTTACAGGTTTCTCCTCCTTCTATTTCTCTCTCTCTCTCATCCTCTCATTTTCTTCCTCAGACAGTCAGACCTCCACCTCCTCTGAGCTGAATATTGGGAAAGTCGAACGCCTCATCGATGAGGGTGAGGATCCTCCCATTGCCTCGGGACCCGGCGAGCTGCGAGTCACTGCACAGACAGGTCAGAGTTCACAGTAGTGTCGCCATTCTGAAGGGGTCACGTGTTATACTCCCAAGTGTCCGGGTTTCTAATGCATCTGTCTCGACCAGTACCTCTGGCAGTTTGAGCCATGGACCGACCACAATCTGGGTAACAGAAGGTTGTTAATCTCCGAAAGCATCCAATCACGATCCAACTGGGCTTGGGAGGGTAACTGCTCCCTCGGTGACCGGAGGGAAGTGCAGAGAGCCTTGAGCCTCACCTCCACAGACTCACTCTACACTTCCCGCTAAAATAGACAGCCAGACTGGATAATTCTCTTACATCGCATCATCGCCTATCGTAGGAAGTTGTGAAGGCTCATTTCACCAGTCTAAAAGATAGGTTCTACCCCGCTGTTATGAGACAATTGAAAAGCCCACTATTCCCATAAGATTTATTCTTGACCTCAAAGTTTAACTCGCTGTAGTGAGTCAGGAACAGCATCTTCCCCTCTGCCATCCTATGCCTGAATGGATATCGAATCCTTGGATACTACCACGCTTTTTTAATATACTGTATTTCAGTGTTTGCACTTTTTAAAATCTATTCAATATATGTAATTGATTTACTTGTTTATTTATTTTTATTTTTTACTGTTATTTATTTTTCTCTGCTAGATTAAACTGCTGCTGCTCTTTAACAAATGTCACGTTACATGCCAATGATAATAAACATGTTCCTGATTTTGATTCTGATTCTGATCTTTTTCTTGTGTCATCACCCTTGCTAACACATATGTTATGGTCAGACTGACTGACGTAATGGAGTGGATTACAGAATAGGCAGTCTGAGGTGTTTTGAAGATGAATTTCTGGACACTTAAGTTTTGTCATTAAAAAGGCCATCCTTTTTTGAGATTATCTTACTGTTTTTAAATGCCTTGAAACCAAATCCCTTTACAAGTCATTGTACGTAGCCTCCTTCGGGTTAGGTGTTTTCATACTTGACTCTTTATCATCCTTTCCCACATCTTTTCTAAAATATTCTACATTAGGATTATTGTTCTCCAAATGGCTGCTGGTACACTGGAGATGCTTCACCTGCCCTTGCTCCCAAAAACTCTATACAGTAACACCTTTCCTGTTGAAACGAAAACATACTGATCAAAGAATGCTCTGTTGTTCACATTTCAGAAGAAGGGAGTCACCACTCCCTCCGTCATCTTCCCATGACTTATTCCTTAGTCCGTATCAGGATGATCAAATTTCCTTCCAAATATTTTTGTGTATCTCTTGTTCACAGGCAAGTTTGTAGTTTCAGGCAGTTTCGCTCTTCCACGTCCTTCAGTGTTCTGGGAGCGTAGCTTCTTTTTTGTTATCTATTTCTTCTCTTCAAATAGATCTGCTTCCATTGCTTGATGATGTCAAATCAATCCGCTGACATCATTCATTTCTGGGGTCTATGTTGTTACTTGTTCCTTTTGTCCCTTCTTTCAGCTTTCATTGAATATTTTGTAGATAGTAATTTCCTTCCCTTTGAGAGACTCAAAGGCGGAGTATTAAAGAGCCAGAGTTGTGTCACTTCATCGTTAGCATGTGTATGTGGGCATTTTTACATTTCAACAAGACTGCTGATGTTGCAATCTGAAGAAACAGCAAGTGCTGGAAGAACTCAATGGGCCCAGCAAAACCTTTGGAGCCATAAAAGATAAAGTATAAATCAGGGTCAAGATCCTAATTAAGGACTCACAAACTAACTTCGTTATATTTGTATTTTCGTGCTTTTTGTTGCAGGGCCATAATGTTTTCTTTTCTATGTCATTAGTCCATACATAGACCATATCTTTGACCTGCCCAACTTTAGTCCTCAAATCATTCTGTTCTTACTAAATGGTGCACATTGTTCTGGTATAGAGGGTACCTTACCTGTAGTACTTCCATCAGTGGTTTCACAAATAATAATCTATTGCCTTGGCTATGAAACCCACATTGACCACAGCAATTCTGTATTATACTGTTCTCATAATGTATTACATGTGCCATAATATGCATTTCATTGAGTTATCATCACCAATGTTAGCATTCAGCACAAAGATTGTTGGAGTCAGCCATACTCCCAAATGAGCTGTGCCTCAGTTGCCTCTTCCCAGGTTTACTGTTCTGATATCTCTGAGAGAATCACGTGTAAAAAGACTGAGGTTACCAAAAAAGAAAATAACTCTCCAAATCAGTGAAATAAGATTTGGCCTCTGTTTAATGAACTGAATTGTGCACATTTCATAGAACAGTAATACAAATTTAATCTTTTGAAATTATGAATCATTATTATGAAGGAGAAAAGAGAAGGAAACTGAGTTGACTTCAGAGAAACACAAGAGATTCTAGAGGTGCTGAAAAACTTGCGCAACACACATAATATTCAGGAGAACTCTCAACAGGTTAGACAGCAGCTATGAAGTGCCTTGACGTGAAATGTCATCGGCTAATTTCCCATCAGAGATGCTGCCTGTTATTTTGAGATCCCCAGATTGTTTTGTGTGTCACGTTAGAAGTCTGCGGACACAGACTGAGAAAATTGCCAATGGGCTTTAAAATGTTGTTTCATCTGTTGTGATTGACTTCATTGCCACAAACTTGGAAGTTGTTTCCAAAAACGTATTTTTGGTGCCTGGAACAAAGTAAGACACCTCGCAAGTGAGAATCTTGTTTGGGATTTCACTTTAGGTCAAGCCGAGTAAATTTAATGTGTTTAACCTATAGTTAACCACAGATACATCCAGGACCATAAAATCTGTCAGCAGCTATTGCGGTAAACTGTCAGTGATGCATGCTGTATTCACAATATTTTCTTTTTTATCTGGAAATATCTTGCAACTTGAACATAATATTTATTGTAGTATTCGTGTCCCTTACGCTATCTACTTACGCACAGACTTCTCTGTTCTGCAGTTTCGTGTAACGTTCTAATATAAAAAAGCATCATTGAAAGAATAAAGGTAAAGGTTCAGGGGGAGGATAGGGCTGTATCCATTTACTGTGTATATTTCCACACGTTGCAAAAGTCGGTCAATGACCTTTAATGGAGGCATACAGCATTCATTTCATTCCATTCCGTTCTGCATCATTTCTCCAAATCTTCATACAGTTCATTTATAAAAGTAACGAAGAATAAGGGTCTCAGAACAGATCCCTGATGCACTCCACGAGTGACCGACTTCCGTGCAGATTATGACCCGTCTACAACCACACTTTGCCTTCTGTAGGCAAGCCACTTCTGGATTCACAAAGCAATATCCCCTTGGATCCCATTCCTCCTTACTTTCTCGGTAGGCCTTGCATGGGGAACCTTATAAGATGCTTTGCTGAAATTCATATACACTATATTTACTGTTCTTCCTTAATCACTTTCTTCTTTCTGTGGTCACATCTCCACAAAACTTCAATTAGTCTCGTAAGGCACGTTCTGCCCTTTACAAAGAAATGCTGACAACTCCTAAACATATTCTACGTCTCCAAATGTTCATAAATTCTGCCTCTCAGGATCATCATCAACTTACCAATCTCTGAGAAAAGACTCACTGGGCAATCTCTTCTCACTTTTTTGAATAAAGGCACAACATCCGCAAGCCTCCAATCCTGCGGACCCTCCCAATTTTCCATTCATGATGCAATGATCATCGCCAGAGCCTCAGAAATCTCTTCCCTCGCCTCCCACAGTAGCCTGGCGTATATTTCGTCCGGTACCGGCGACTTATCCAATTTGATGCTTTCCAAAAGTTCCATCGCATCATCTTTCGGAACATCTACATGCTCAGGCCTTGCAGTCTGCTGCAAGTCACCACTACAATCACTAAGAGACTGAAGTAAAGTAATCATTAAGTAGCTCATTTTGTCTTATTAAATATTTATTGTGATCATATGGTCGTATGGTATCTCCACAGCTGAGCAAGAAAAGGAGTCGAAAGTAAAGATCGGAAATAGACCGTACCGTACAATCTGCCTACTCTGCCTAGTTACAGTCACCCTCATCGTGATTGTGGCCGGTCTCTCGATTTATGGTGAGTGGAACGGTCTCCGGATGGAGTCAGAACGTAAATAATGAGAGTGGGATATATTGAGATTGTAAAACACAACAGTGAAACCAACACCTCCTTACCGTAACACGGAGGGAAGAAGGCTGCATACATGAGGTTTAGGAAGCAACTCCAGGTGGGTCTATTGAGGAACATAGGGTAGCAAGGAAAGTAATGAAGAAGGGGCTGTGGACAGAAGGAAGGGAGCAAGAGAAGACCTTGGTGAGAAGGGTAAAGGAAAACCCCAAGGCATTCTTCAATTATGTGAAGAACAAAATTATGACAGGAGTGTATGTAGCTTAGAGATAAAAATGGGAAGATGTGCCTGGAGACAGTTGAAGCTGGTGATGTCTTCAATGAATACTTATCTTCGGTATTCACCATTAAGAGTGAACCTCATGATGGTGAGGAAAATATGAGGGAGTTTGATGTTCTGGAGTATGTTGATATTAAGGGAGAGGAGGTTTTGGAGTTGTTAAAATACATTAGGACGGATAAAACCCGGGGCCTGACGGAATATTCCCCAGGCTGATTCACGTGTGGGAAAGATGTTGGAAAATATTCTTAGTTACAGAATCTATGGCAATTTAGAGAATCATGGTCTGCACAGGGACAGTCAGCATGTCTTTGTGAAAGGCAGATCCTGCCTAACAATCCTGATAGAATTCTCTGAGGAGGTGACCAGGCATATAGATGAGGATTCACAATTGGCTTGCCAGGAGAAAGCGGAGTGTCGTGATTGAGGGAGTACCTTCGGATTTGAGGGCCGTGACGTGTAGGGTTCCACAAGGATCGGTTTTAGTACCTGTGCATTTCGTGATTTTATTATCGACATGGAAGTGGGGGAAGTAGGGCGTGTTGGCTTGTTTGCAGATGATACCAAGGTTGGTGGTCTAGTGGATTGTGTTGAGTATTGTCGAAGATTGCAGAGAGACTTAGACACTATGCAGAAGTGGGCTGAAAAGTGTCAGATGGAGTTCAACCCGGATAAGTGTGAGGTGGTACATTTTGCAAGGACAAACTCCAAGACAGAGTTCAAAGTAAATGGCAAGATACTTGGTAGTGTGGAGGAGATCCCTGAAAATAGCCTCACAGGTAGATAGGGTTGTTAAGAAAGCTTATGGCTTTTTAGGGTTCATAAATCGAGGAATTGAGTTTAAGAATCGCGAGTTAATGATGCAGCTCTATAAAGCCTTGGGTAGGTCACACTGTGTCCAGTTCTGCTCTCCTTACTGTAGGACGGATGTGGAAGCATTGGAAAGGGTACAGAGGAGATTTACCAGGATGCTGCCTGGTTTAGAGTGTATGCATCATGCTCAGAGATTCAGAGAGCTGGGGCTTTACTATTTGGAGTGAAGGAGGATGAGAGGAGACATGATATAGAATATAATAAGAATAGATTGAATGGACAGCCAGCGCCTCTTGCCCAAGGCACGACTGCTCAATACAAGAGGACATGGCTTTAAGGTAAGGGGTGGGATGTTCAAGGAGGGTATTAGAAATAGGTTATTTTACTCAGAGAATGGCTGTTGCGTGGAATGCACTTCCTGAGTCAGTGGTGGTGGCAGATACACTAGTGATATTCAAAAACCTACCAGACAGGTATACGGAGGAGTTGAAAGTGGTGGGTTATATGGGAGGCAGGGTTTAAGGGTTCGGCATGACATTGTGTGCTGCAGGGCCTGTACTGTGTTGTATAACACTGTGTATAACACTATGTATAACACAATGTATAACACTGTGTTGTATGTTCTATAAAACGAACACACCCCAGACCGTGATAAAACGCGGCCTTTACCGTAACACAATCAAGACTCATGCTGTCACCGACACGCTATTCAACATCACATCAACAATGCTGCACCGTAGCATGATCACGACCTTCAACGAGACACAGGTACACTCCCGGTCGCGACACTGCAGGACTATCGCCGTAACGCACACGTGGCTTTCGCACTGACCGCAAAGAACCCCTCACTAACACCGGCATACCCCTGACCGTGTTACCGTTAAACTGCTTAAGCGACACTGACACACACCTCACAGTGGCACCGACACGCTCTTCACCGTGACACTGTAGGACCGTAAACAGTGACACCTTCACGCACCTCAGCGTGATCCGCTTTGCACCACATCGTGAAAAAGACTCACACGTCACTGTAACGCCCTTTGTTGAGCCAATATCACCCCTCAGCATAACGCCGATGCACCTGTCACTGAGGCAGTTACCCTCAGCTCACACTGACACAGGCAAATCTATTAACAGACACCGACAGCTAAATTCACAATGTCACAATGTCATCGACATCAAACTCTCCGTTCCACCGACACACACCTCAACGTGTCACTCTCACACACACCGTGGCCATGACATGTCTCTCACCGTGGCACTGACATACCCTTCTCTTTGCGACCAGCACACCCCACACCATGACACCGTGACACGTCATTGTCACCTCCCGCCGGGGCACAGAAACCCCTATCACAGTGACACCAACACGTTCCTCAGAGCAAATCGGACATGCCCCGCACGATACTGACATAGATTCCAAAGGTAACAACTAAATCTTCACCGGGACATTGATTCACCCCTCCCCCTTAGGCGTGACACAGACACGGCCCTCAACGAGGCGCCGACGCTTCTCACTGTGCTCAAATAATATCCTTCACTGTGACAACATTCACCGTGACACTGACACAACTCTCTCTGTGAACGGATCGGTAGCGTGCCGCTGTCTCACCTGAAGTCTAAACAACGTTCACCATCTCTCTCAGGATTACAAATTCGTCAGTATAAATTCACCTCCGACCAAAACTGCAATGAATTAACCTCAATCCTTCAATCGAATCTCTCTGCGTTCAAATCTAATCTGTCCGATCTTAAACGAATGCACAGCGATCTCCGTCACCAGTTCACTGCGATGGAAACGAAGTACAGATCTGTCAACGAAACCAAGGCTCAAATCTGTGAACTGTTGACCAGCAGAAGAGGTGAGGCATGATTCCCCTCTTTCACCCGTTCCTCGCCATAGTCCAGGCAAGCAGAGAGGAAGCGTCACTCTGTGTTTGACATCGGGAGTGTGTGAAGAGATGGTATGGAGGATGATTCACTCTGTGTTTGACCCAGTGAGTGTGTGATGGGGCTGCGTGGAGGGAGTTTCCCTCTGTCACTGAATGCAGGATATTGTGATGGGACGTTGTGGATGAGGATTCACTCTGTCTGAACACGGGTTTGCGAGACGTATCATTACAGCTTCACTCGATTTCTCACTCTGGGAATGTCAGATGGGACAGTCTGGATCCAGCTTCACTCTGTGTCTGCCAGCGGCAGTCAGTGATGGGTGAGGGCTCAGAGAGGTGTACACCATGACTGACCTTTGAAGTGTGTTAAGGCACCGTGGGGAGAGAGCTTTACTCTGAATCCGGGTGCGTGTGACGAGACAGTGTAGCGGGGGCATCACTCTGTGTCTGAATCCCAGAGTGAGGGACGGGACGGTGTGGAGGGATAATCACTCTGTGTCTGAATCCGGGAGATAGTAATGGGATCGCATAGAGAGCGTCTCTGTCTGACCCCGGGAGTGTGTGATTGGACGGTATGTAGGGAGCTTCGCTCGTTTTATGACCCCTGTGTTGTGTGATGTCACCGGGTAGAAAGAGCATCATACTGTGTCTGACCACGGAAGTATTCAGCGGGATCGTGTAGAGAGTGTTTCATTTCCTATCTGACCACGGGGAGTGTGTTCGGGAAGTTTGGAGGGAGGCTCACTGTGTTTTTGTCCGGAGGAATTTGTGATGGGAGAGCATGCAGTGAGCTTCACTCCATGTTTGACCCAAGGAGCGTGTGATAGTGTGGTGAGAGAAAGCATCAATCTGAGACTGACTCGGTCGTGTTGGATGGGAGAGAGCGGAAGCAGTATCACTCTGTGTCTGTCCGTATGAGCATGTGATTTGACAGTAAGCAGCGTGCAGTCTGAAACCATGAGAGTGTGATGGGGCCGTAACAGGAGAGAGTTTGACAATGTGTTTGACAATGGGAGAGTATAATGGGATCGTCAGACAAGAACTTCATTCTTCATCTATACCTCAGAGTGTGCGACGTGACGTTGTGGATGGAATGTAAATTTCTGCCTGCCCAATCAGGAAGTTTGTGATTAAATGGTCTGCAGGGAACTTCACTCCATAACTGACACCGAGTGCCTGTAATGGGAAGGTGCCGAGATAGTTTCATTACGATTCTGACCTCGAGAGTGTGTGATGGGATGGTGTGGGGGGAGATTCACTCTGTATCTATCCGTAAGAGCGTGTGATTTGACAGTGAGCAGTGTGCAGTCTGAATCCATGAGTGTTTGATGGGGCCTTAGCAAGAGAGAGCTTCACTCTGTGTCTGACCCCGGGTGTGTATGATGTAATAGTATAAGGGATTTCCACTCTATGTTTAATCCTGGATTCTGTGATGGGACAGTGCTAAAGGAGAGTCCCTCAGTGTCTGGCAAAGGGTTGTGTGATTGGAAATTGCGAGGTGCTAATTCATGTCTCATCCCGGGAATGTGTGACGGTACAGCAGGAAGTGAAATTCGATGTCTGTCTGTCCCTCAGGAGCTCTGTGATAGTATGACGGAAAGGAGCTTTTAACTGACTCCTGAAGTTTGTGATGGGGAGGAATTGAGCGAGCTACACCTGGTCAGGGGTCCCTCGAATGTGCAATTGGGTGCCGTGGCGGGAGTTTCAATTTGAATCTGACAGCAGTTGAGTGTGACAGGACGGAATGAACAAGCTTCAGTTTGATTCTGACGACGGAAAAGTGTGATAGAAGGGTGTGATGGTAGATTGTATCTGACCCCGGGAACGTATAATGGGGCATTTTCGAGCGAGACTCACCCTGTGTCTGAGCCCGGGAGTGTGTGATGGGACAGTGTGGAGTGAGCTTTACTCTATGTCTGACACAGTGTGTTTGCGATGGGATGCAATGCAGGGAGCATCACTCTGTGTCTAACCCCAGGAATGAGCATTGGGAGAGTAAAGAGGGAACTTCACTCTGTCTTTTACCGGAATGTCTGATGGGACAGTGCAATACGGAGCTCACACTGGTTGAAACTCCTGGGAGTGTGATGGGACTATATGGAGGGAATGTCACTCTGCGTCTGACCTCTGTCGACTCTGACAGGATGATGTGGAAGGAACATCTCTTTCTGAATGATAGAGTGTCCGTGTGATGGAAAGCTATTGAGCGAACAGTACTTATATCTGACCCCAGAAGTGTGTGATGGGGCGGTGTGGAGGGAGATTCACTCTGGGTCTCACACCGGGATGAGTGATGGGACGGTGCGGAGAGAGATTCACTCTGTCTCTGTCCCCGGGAGTGCGTGATGGGGCTCTGTGGAGGGAGATTCACTCTGTGCCTGGCCCCGGGAGTGTGTAATGGGAAGCTGTGGAGGGAGATTCACTGTGTGTCTGACCCCGGGAGTGCGTGATGGGGCTCTGTGGAGGGAGATTCACTCTGTGCCTGGCCCCGGGAGTGTGTAATGGGACGGTGTGGAGGGAGATTCACTCTCTTTCTGACCCCGGGAGTGTGTGATGGGACGGTGTGGAGGGAGATTCACTCTGTTTCTTACCCCGGGAGTGTGTGATGGGACGGTGTGGAGGGAGATTCACTCAGTGTCTGACCCCGGGAGTGTGTGTTGGGGTGGTGTGGAGGGAGATTCACTCTGTGTCTGACCCCGGAATTGTGTGCTGGGACGGTGTGGAGGGAGATGCACTCTTTGTCTGACCACGGGAGTATGTGATTGGACGGTGTGGAGGAAGGTTCACTCTGTTTCTAACAAGAGTGTGTGCTGGGACTGTCTGCTGGGAGCACCACTGTGACCGACCGAAGGAATGTGTGATGCGACGGTGAGGAGGGATCCTCTTTCTGTTTTTGACTCAGAGCCGATGTAATGGACCGTACGCAGGGAGATTCACTGTTCCTTCTTCCAATTTTCCAGAGCAAAATTGTTCCCAGTACTGGATCGGAAATGAAGGCGGCTGTTATTTTATATCCACCTTTAAATTTCCCTCCGATAAAGCGAGGAAGTACTGTTCGGACTCTCATTCTAAACTTCTTGAAATAAATTCAGCAGAAGAAGAGGTACGTGTCAGATCGACGGAAGATATATCCACACCAGAGTAAAGCTCCCTCCGCACCGTTTAATCTCATAGTTCCGTGGTGAGACACAGTGACGCTCCCTCCACAACGTCACATCACATATTCCCGTGCTCGGACACAGAGATTTCCCTCCATATGGTCTCATCACAGACTCCCGTGTTCAGACACACAGTGAGGCTCCATCCACAACGTCACATCACATATTCCCGTGCTCGGACACAGAGAGTTCCCTCCATATGGTCTCATCACAGACTCCCGTGTTCAGACACACAGTGAGGCTCCATCCACCCTTTGCCGTCACATTCTCCTGTGGTCACAAGCTCCTTCAATACCATCGCTTCAAACAAACTAGGGGTCAGACAGAAAGGGATGCTCTTTAAATGTTGTTCGAATTCAATCGTTAATGATAGCAATTTAATTTCACAGAATTTTGTTGTCAAAGCTGTCCGGGACCAAGGAAGTTCATACTGGATTGGAAAATGCAAAGACGGGTGAGATTTGGGATCTTGCAAGTTTCTGTGAGAAAATGGGTCATCGGATTGATACAGGCTGCGAGAAGTGAGTGGGCAGTGGATTTATTTTGGGGACTGGCACTGGCTGCGGGAACGTTGTGTGCAGTGGGATTAGTTCGTGGTCACACTCGAGTTGCTAAAGAGAGTGGGAATTGGTATGAATTGGCGGACTGAGAAGGGTTGTGGGGAGAGAGTGGGTAATCGGGACAATTTGGAGAGAGAGACCTTGAGAAGTTCTGTGGTGAGAGAATGGGCAATTGGAATTGGTTCGGGATCGACACGGACTGTTGGTAGAGAGTGTGCAGTAAAACTAATATAACCATATAACAACTACAGCACGGAAGCAGGCCATCACGGCCGTGCTAGTCCGTGCCGAAAGCTGAGTGGCACTTAGTTCCACCTATCTGCACTCAGCACAGAACCCTCCATTCAACTCCTGTCCAAAATCTATTCATTTTTTTAAAAGACAGAATCAAACCTGCCTCTACCACTGTGACTGGAAGCTCGTTCCACACAGCTGCTACTCTCTGAGTAAAGATGTGTTACCCTTAAACTTTTGCGTTTTAACTCTCAATTCATGTTCTCTTGTTCGAATCTCCCATACTCTCAATGGAAAATGCCTATCTAGGTCAACTCTACCTATCACCCTCATAATTTTAAATACCTCTATCAATTCCCCCCTCACCCTTCTACGCTCCAAAGAATAAAGACCTATCTTGTTCAACATTTCTCTGTAACTTAGGTGCTGAAACACAGGTAACAGTCTAGTAAATCTCCCCTGTACTCCATCTATTTTGGTGACATCTTTCCTATAATTCGGTGACAGAACTGTACACAAAACTCCAAATTTTGCCTCACCAATGCCTTGTACAATTTTGACATTACATCCCAAATCCTATACTCACTGCTCGGATGTATAAAGGCCAGCATACCAAAATCATTTTTCACCATCCTATACACATGAGATTCCACTTTCAGGGAACGAAGCACCATTATTCCAAGATCACTCTGTTCTACTGCAGTCTTCAATGCCGTACCATTTACCATGTATATCCTATTTTGCTGAGTACTACCAGAATGTGGCACCTCACTCTTATCAGCATACATTCCAGCTGTCATCTTCCAGCACACTCCTTCTGTTGGTATAAATCTCTCTCGAAGCTTTAAAAGCCAACTTCATTGTCTGCAACGCCATCTATCTTAGCATCATCTGCATACTTAATAGTCCAAATTACCACCCCATCATCCAGATCATTAATGTACATGACAAACAACATTGGACCGAGTACAAATCCCTGAGACACACCACTAATGAGAAACTGTTATCCACCACTGCTCTCTGGCATCTCCCATCCAGCCACTGTTGAATCCATTTTAATACTTCAATATTAATACCTAACGATTGAACCTTCCTAACTAACCTTCCATGTGGAACCTTGTCAAGGGCCTTACTGAAGTCCTTATAGACAATTTCCACTGATCTTCCTGTCGTCAGCTTTTCTCTTAACCCCTTCAAAAAATTCAATAAGATTTTTCACACATGAGCTTCCAAGCACAAATCTATGTTGACTGCTCCTAATCAGACCCTGTCTGTCCAGATAGTTTTATATATATATATATCATCTCGAAGACTACTTTCCATTAGTTTACCCACCACCGACGTCAAACCTGCACGCTGATAATTGCTAGGTTTACACTTAGATTCCTATTTAAGCAATGGAACCACATGAGAAATACACCAACCGACCGGCACCATCCCTGTTTTCTAATGACATTTGAAATATTTCTCTCAGAGTCCCTGCTATTTCTACACTAACATATCAGGACCCGGGGAATTATCCACCTTTTGTATTCTTTAAAAGCTCCAGTACTTACACTTCTTTAATCATCATAGCTTCCATAACTACCCTACTTGTTTCCCTTATTTTTTTATAATTCAATATCCTTCTCCTCAGTGAATAACGATGAACAGAAATTGGTCAAAATCTCCCCCATCTCTTATGGCTCCACAAATAGCTGTCCACCCTGATTCTGTAAGGGACGAACTTCGTCCATCACTATCCTTTTGCTATTAATATAACTGCAGAAACACTTCGGGTTTATTTTCACCTTACCTGCCAAAACAACCTCATATATTCTATTAGCTTACTAACTTTCTTAAGATTCTTTTTATATTCTTTATATTCTTCGAGCACCTCATTTATTCCAAAGCTGCCTATATTTATTGTACATCTCTCTCTTTTTCCAAACCAAGTTTCCAATATCCCTTGAAAACCTTGCTCTCTCAAACTTTTAAGCTTTCCTTTTAACCTAACAGGAACATAAAGAAATTCTGTACCCTCAAATTTTCAACTATAAATGACCTCCGTTTTTCTATTACGATCTTCCCATAAAAACAAATCGTCCCAATCCACTCCATTTAAATCCATTCACATCTCCTCAAAGTTAGACTTTCTCCAATCACAAATCTCAACCCTGGGTCCAGTTCTATCTTTCTCCATAATTATTCTGAAATGAATGGTATTGTGATCACTGGACCCGAAGTGATCCCCAAATCATAGCTCGGTCACCAGACCTATCTCATTCCCTAAGAGGGGATGCAACACTGCCCCTTCTCCGGTTGGTACTTAAATGTATTTCTTAAAAAATATATCCAGCACACATTTTACAAACTCCAGACCATCCAGCCCTTTAACAGAATCGGGTTCCCAGTCCAAGTGTGGAAAATTAAAACCTCCGACAATCACTACAAATACCTGCTATCTCCGTATAAATTTGTTGCTCCAATTCTGGCTCCCCATTAGGTGATCTGTAATTGTTACTACTCCATTCCCATTCCTCAATTCACAAAGATAGTCTCCCTAGACGAACCCTCTAGTATATCCTGCCTTGCCACCTCTGTAATATTTTCTTTGACAAGCAATGCATCACCACCCTCTCGTGCCCCTCAGATTCAATCACACTAGAAGCAGCTAAATCTACGAATATTTAGTTGCCAATCACACCATTCCTGCAACCATTTTTCACTAATTGCTGCAACATCATATTTCCAGGTATCAATCCATCCCATAAGCTCACCAACTTTCCTAAAATTCTGCTAGTATTAAAATAGATGCATTTAAGAAACTATCAACCTCTTCCTCTCTGTTTATCCCTAACAGTGCAAACAACTTTTTTTTTTATCTTTTTCTTCCTTATCCCCTACATCTTTGGTCGATGCGCTCCCCTTCTCTATCACCAGCTTATCCTCCCCACAGACTGTCTCTTAGCTTTCTCTATTTGTGAACTAACTTCCTCTCTTCTAGTTTCTTCAAATTGATTCCCACCCGCAGCCATTCCAGTTTAAAGTCTCCCCGGGAGCGTTAGCAAATCTCCCGGCCAGGATAGCTGCCCCCCTAGGATTCAAGTGTAACCCGTCCTTTTTGTACAGTTCAAGCCTGCCCCAAAAGAGGTCCCAGTAATCCACAAACTTGAATCACTGTCCCTCTCCAATACTTTCGTCACGCATTTATCCTCCAACTCATTCCGTTCCTACTCTTACTGTCGCGTGGCACAGGCAGTTTTCCAGAGGTTCCTGCCTTTGCGGTCCTTCTTCTCAACTCCCTTCCTTCTCGCTATCTTCGCCTTTCAGGACAATTTCACTCTTCCTACATATGCCATTGTTACCGATCTGCACCACGACCTCTGGTTACTCACTAACCCCCTTCAGGATATTCTGGCCGCAATCAGAAACATCTCGGACCCTGGCACGAGGGAGGCAAACTGCCATTCAGTTCTCCTGACTGCGTCCACAGAATCGCCTAACTGACCCTCTAACTATCGAGTCCCCTATTAATACTGCCTTCCTCTTCCGTTCCCTACCCTTCTGAACTACAGGACAGGACTCTTTGAGCCAATGGCAAGGCCACTGTCGTTCCTCGCAGGTAGGTTGCTTCTCCCCCCCCCCCACAACAGAACTCAAACTGGAATATTTATTGTCAAGGGGTACAGCCACTGGGGTACTCTCAACTACGTGATTCTTCCCCTTCCCTCCCCTAACCGTGACCCACTTGTCTGCCTCCCGTGGCCCTGGTGTGACAACCTGCCTGTAAGTCCTCTCTATCATCTTCTTCCTCTCCCGGACCAGGCAAAGGTCATGGAGCGAATATTCCAGTTCCTTAACACGATCCCTTAGGAGCTGCAGCTCGGCGCATCTGGCGCAGTGTTACACGTCCCGGAGGCTGGGAGACTCCAGGACCTTCTACATCCGAACACCGAGAACAACAAGCCGCCCTCACACTCAAAATTCCCCCTTTCTTTAAATAGCAGGGAAAATTAAAAACTGATTTTACCTTGCCTCGCCGTTTTCCGCCTAAGCCCGTTGAGGCAAAGCCCTTCAGCCTTCACTCTGCTCCCGGCACACACCGCTGCCCGCAGAACGACGCTGCCCGCTGTATAAAGCTGTGGTCCTTTCAAATCCTCCCCTCATCACTTCCCGACGTCACAAGCCTGCGCATTCCAGCCTCTCTGAACTCCGATGAGAAGAAGAAAAAATCAAAATGACTCCCGCCGCACTCCCGTTCTGATCCCCAGACTTCCTTCTCCAAATATGAGAACTGACATGGGCTGTGGGAAGAGAGTGCGATGTGAGAGCCTTTTGGTGGTTGACACAGATCTTTCGGGGAAAGCTAGTCATTGGGATTATTTTGGGGAATGGCACGGTTCTTTGAGCTTAGAGTGGGAAGTACAAATAATTTGGGGACTACCACGGGGCCGTGGGGAAAGAGTGAAGCTATGAAACAGTTTTGGGACCTGACCCAGGTTGTGGGAGAGAGTGAGGCTTTGCGAACACTTTGGGTCCTGACACATGTCTGCGGGGAGAGAATGAGGTGTGGGTGTACTTTGGGGACAGACACAGATCTGTGGGGAGAGAATGGTTCAGTGGGAGTATTCTGCGGACTGAGACACGTCTGTGGGGAGAGAATGGGAAGCGGGAGATGGTTTAGTGATTGACACAGGTATCTAAGAAGAGGTTGGGCTGTGGGATTATTTTGGGGACCGGCACGTGGCTGTGTGGAGAAGGTTTGGTCCTGTTATTATTCTGGTCTCTAACACCGATCAGCGGGTAGAGAGTGGGGCAAGGATATACTTTGCTGACTGGCACAGGGCTGCAGGGAGAGAGTGGGTCAGTGGGAGTATTCTGGAGACTGACACAGGGCTGTGCTGGGAAAGTGGAGCTGTGGGAGATGCTGAGTTGCCACAGGTCAATGGCGAGGGAGGGTATCAGTGGTTTTGGGGACTGAATGCTGAAGGTGCGTTGAAATTGTTTATCCCTATTTGACAGGAAATTCGCTTCAAATGTCCTGTACCGGATGACCGAGTGCGGTGTGTGCACACATGACTCTGAGCATCAACCTTGCGATCAGCTTCAATCACGCTTCATCTGTGAGAAGTCCGGATATTTGTATCCGGATATTTATGAAATGATAAAGGATCTCTGTCAGCAACCAGTGGGACCGACTTGAATATAATGATAAAACTCTCTTTCTCCTCCAGTTCTCTTAGCCACTCGCACTACCCATTCCGCGCTGCTGCCCCCCACCCTTACCGAATTCGCCACTTTCCTTCTATCATAATGTTACTCACCATCTTGCCCTCTCTTTACCCTCGTCCCTCAAAAGTGCCGCTCTCATCTCTCTCAACTCCCCACTCCTCTGTTTCATCCCTATTTTCCTCACCGCACTTTCCTGCCTCCATTTGCCCCAGTTTCCCGTTCTGATTCCGGTCTCTCCCTCGATTATCTAATCTGTAACTGCCCAGTCTCCCCATCCCACGGTGTCCCTTTTATCTAAACCAACTCACTGCCCGCTTCCGTCTTTAGCTACTCTCACCTCAGTCATGTGCATTAATGTTCTCGATACCCCAGTCCTGGGGAAATAGAGTGCACGCATTCGCCTTATTTGTGTCCTTCCTGGTTTTGTACACCTCTGTAAGGTGACCGAAAAAAAGTATCAGACTTCTCAACCTCGCTCCATAGATCAGTCCCTCCTGTCCCGGCAGCATCCTCGGAAATCTCCCTTTGTAATTTTTTCAGTTCGTTGAGATTTTTCTCAGAACAAGGCAAGCAGAACTGAACTCCATACTCCAAGTGCGACCTGACTGACGTCATCTGTAACTGCAACGTGACCTCCGACTCCCGGACTCAGTGTCCTGACTGATGAAGGCCAGCGTGTCAAATGTCCTGTCCACCTGTATCGCAACTTTTCTACCGGATTCACAGTCTGTTTTATTATCTGTGACTTAGACCACCTGAGATCTGTTCTTTTGAAGAATCAGTAGGGTGCAAATATGTAACAGTAACGTCAAATGCAGAATGTTAATAAATGCCGAAAAATGTGGAGGAGGTGCTGATGCGGAAGGGGAAGAAGGTGTTCCTGGTTCATTGAGTTTTCAGTCTCCTGTTCGTCGTCAGCCCTCCTTCCCAGCCGACCATCCTCGTCACCGTCATCCACGACGTCCCTAACAGCCCACCCCGTTTCCGCCACCGCCAATTTGTTCCACACCCTGTCTCCATCACCCCGCCATCTCCTACACTCCCTGCAGTCTCCGTTATCTCCTCCTTCCGCAATTCGGCTCTCCTTCTCCCTGACCCGCTCCATCCCCTGCATGTCCTCCACGATTCCATTAACCCTCTCCTCCTCCACACGTCTCCCTCTCTCTCTGTTTATATGGAATTATTGGAAGGAGGGAGTGAGGTGACGTCTGTTGTTACAACACCCAGCCCCCTTCCAGTGGATATCGATCTCTCGTGTCTCAGCCTTTAACCTGTTCTGTGTGAATAGAACACAGTTTGTTTGGATAACACTTCATCCCAGTGATATCTCACTAACACGTCCGTGCTCCTACCAAAACTATGCCCTCGTCCAATCCTCTCTAGTTCCCTGCATATCCTCTGAACGCAAACACACGCACATCCTCCGAGCCGGACTCACAATTGAAGACTTCAGGAATGGCGGAGTTTTGGGGATTGTTGAGAGGGAAGGAGCTTCGGAATATCGGACTTTCTGAAGGGACCCGGGGGAGTAAGCTTCAGTTTGTGTCTGAACCCGGATGTATCCGATAGGACAATCCGGAGAAAGCGTCACCCAGTGTCTAACTTCAGAAGAGTGTGATGCGACTGTGTGGGTGGAGGGTGTTCATTCTGTGCGTGACCCCGCGAGTATGTGATGGGTCAGTGCGGAGGGAGCTTCACTGTGTCTGAACATGAGAGTTTGTGATTGAATGGTGTGGAGGGAGATTTACTCAGCGTCTGACCCCAGAAGTGTATATTATAACGGACTGGAGGGGGATGCAATCGGCGTCCGACCACAGGAGGGTGTGATGGGACGGTGTGGAAGGGGATTCAGACTGTGTCTGAACTGGGAGTGTTGGACGGGGCAGTGTAGATGGTGATTCACTCTGTGTCTGACCCCGAGAGTGTGTGATGGGACGGTATGGAGTGAGAATCACTCTGTGTCTGACCTCTGGAGTGTGTGATGGGAAGGTATGGAGGGAGATTCACTCTGCGTCTGACCGCGGAAGTGTGTTTTGGGACGGTGTGGAGGGATTTTCTCTCAAAGTTTGAATGTGTGTGTGTGTGTGTGTGTGTGTGTGTATGTGTGTGTGTGTGTGTGTGTGCGTGTGTGCGCACGCGAGTGAGAGAGAGAGAGAGAGATAGAGAGAGAGAGAGAGAGAGAGAGAGAGAGAGAGAGAGAGAGAGAGAGAGAGAGAGAG
>JAUOBT010030247.1:0-13049 GCA_032362145.1 Hypanus berthalutzae
TTTCGCAATATTTCTCCTTTTAATTCCCTCTGCACTTCATCCGTTCGTGCTAATTCTCAATCTCGCGCCATTTTTGTTCTTCCCTTTGAATTTGTCCTTCTGAATTCCATATTTTCAAGTGCAGTGCATTGTGTAGCAGAGAAGTTCAATATCAGCGAAATGGTAAACAAATATGATTTGATATAGTACTTCGAAGAAATAGGTCGAAGGAGATAACGTACGTGTGTGAGCCAGTCCTGGCCAAGCTGACCATCTTACCGATCCACTCCAGTGCAGATTACCGGCATTAGGAACATCTCCCTCAACACCTGCATGTTTATGTGTCACGTTGAAGTTTAGGTTTATTGTCAATTGACTTTACATAAATACAATCACACCGAACAGCTTTCCTCTGGACCAAGGTACACCCACCCACCAGAAAACCACACAGAGGGCATTAACAAAACATCACCACAAATATGATATTACAATATAATTCAAACTACATGTCATACTCGCCATGGGTACATAGTAATCAGTAAACTGTACAATAAACAGCTAGCACCTCTCTGGCCGGGTGACAACAGCTCGGTGGTAGGAAGGTATTCATTAAACTCAGAGTCTGAGTAAAGAAAATATCACCCAGTCTGGCAGACCCAGTGCCAATGCTTCAGTTCCTTCATACTGACGGTAGAGAGGTAAAGAGACTGTTGAACCGGTGGTAGGGATCCTCAACAATGGTTTGCGCTGGTAAGTGTCATTGTTAGGGCAAGGGAGACCTGCGAATCTGTTGGCGGCTTTCACTTTCAATATATCTGTTTATCTTTCAAAGACTCTATTAAGGGACGGAATTGTTTCTGGAAGTGCCTATCAAATATCAAACGCGTTTTCAGCGATAAAAAATTACTCATGCTCTCTGAAAATAAAAATATAAGAACTTAAGGCCAGAAGACACGTGTGCAGAATTATGCCCTTTGCCCTATCCAGCCTCCTCTGCCATCATGTGATAGATCAGCTATTATCCCGCACAACTCCATCCTCCTACCTTCTCCCCGTATCCTTTGACACCTTGATTAATCAAGAACACACCAACCTCGGCTAAAGTTCCACCAATGACCTGTTATGCACAGTTGTCTGTAGCTATTAATTCCACATCTTAAATTTACCCTGAGACAACCGTCTGTAGCAAGTAATTCTACAGATCCTGCCCCCTGTGTGAAAGAATTGTTCCTTACGTCTATTCTAATTGGATATGCCTCAATTCTGAGGTTGTGCTCTCTAGTCCTTGACTTATCTATTATAGAAAATATCTTCTCCACATCCAGTCTATAAACCCATAACAATATTTCGCAGGTTGCAATACCAGAAAACCTATTTGGAAGCATTCTACAATTTATCTCTCTTAGGATCTGTTCTGTTTATCTTAATATTTATATTGATCTATTATCCTGTTCTACATGAATATCTATATATCCCCATGATTATCGACAGATAGCTCGTTTAAACTGAGTTATCGATCTCCCTTTGTAGTACCAACAAAGTCTATTTACACCTGCAGCTTCTTAACTCCATGTCACCTCCGTCTAATGTTTGATTTAGTTGTTATCATGCAAGCATACAACACCAGAAAACCCACAGACCAATACAGGCCCTTCAGCCCACAAAGCTGTGCGGAATATGTTCTTACCTTAGAACTACCTAGGATTTCCGATAGCCCTTTATATTTCTGAGCCCTGTATACCTATCTAGGAGTTTCTTAAAAGACCCTACCGTTTCCGCTTCCAGTCCCGTTGCCGGCTGCCCATTCCACGCACTCACCAAGCTCTGCGTAAAAAAAGAAACTTACCCCGATATCTCCCCTGTACCTACTTCCCAGCACTATATTCTCTCGTGCTAGCCATTTCAGCCCTGGGAGAAAAAGCTCTTCCTATCCACACGATCAATGCCTCTCATTATCTTGGGCAACTCTATCAGATCACTTCTCATCCATCGTCGCTCCAAGGAGAAAAGGCAGAGTTCTCAAAACCCATTCTCATAAGGCATGCTTCCCCAAGGCAGGCAACATCCTTGTAAATTCCCTCTGCACCCTTTCTATTGATTCTACCTCTTTCCTACAGTGAGGCGACCAGAAATGAGAGTACTCCAAGTGGGGTCTGATTACGTCCTATATAACCGCAACACTAACTCTCGGCACTTAAACTCAACCCCACGGTTGATGAATGTCAATGCACCGAATGCCTTCTTAACCACAGTGTCCACCTGCATAGCAGCTTTGAGTGTCCCATGAACTCTGACCTCACAATTCTTCGGACATCACATTGCTAAGAGTCCTAGTATGAACGCTATATTCTGCCAACATATTTGATCTACCAAAATGAATCACCTCACAATTATCTGGGTTGAAATCCATCTAACACTTGTCTGCCCAGTTTTGCATCCTCTTAATATCCCGCTGTAACTTTTGACCGCCCTTCATACGATCCGCACCCTATCCAGGTCCACTTTCTCATCCAGGTCATTTATAAAAATCACGAACAGTAGGGGTCCCAAAACAAATCCCTGAGGCACAGCAGTGATCATCGACATTCATGCAGAATCTACAACCATTCTTTGCCTTCTGTAGGCAAGCCTGTTCTTTATACACAAAGCATTGTCCCCGCATTCCATGTGTCCTTACCTTCTTCATAAGCCTTGACTGGTAGCTTATCAAATGCCTTGCTGAATTCCATATGTACTACATCTATGGCTCTACCTTCATAAATGTGTTTAGTCGTCCTCAAAATTATCAATCAGGCTCATAAGGCACAATCTGGCTTTGACATGCTGAATCTTCCTAATCATATTATGCCTCTACAAATTTTCATAATTGCTACCTCTCCTGATCTTTCTCAAAAGCTTAGCAACTTTTGAATTATGAATCACAGTTTTATAATTTCCTGGGCTAGCTCTAATCTGTTCCTTGAATAATGGAACAACATCCACAACCCTACAATCTGGTTAGCTAATATATACATGTCTGGTTCAATGCCAGTTAAACCAGATCTTTAGGAAACTTAACCCGTCAATCCATTTTTTTCTGTATATTAAGAACAAACAAATAACTATGCAGGGCGTATAAAGAACCGTTACATGAGTACGAAATGAAATCATTCCGTCGAACGCAAGCGGAACTTGCCATTGGCGGATTCACATAAGACATTGGATTCATATACTTCACTGTGACTCACCATGAATACGTTGGAGATAACGATCTACGAAAGAGCCTGGAGAGGAATAATTTCCCGAAGTTTGTTGAAAACTTTACCAATGACGTTAGTCATGCATTGAAACTTTCCAGAGCCAGACGATTATTTAGTACCAAGTCTAGATGCTGCTCAGGAAAGCAGCATATATTATGGGGAATTGTCTGTGTAAGTGGGGAGTTACATCGAACACGAAGTACGTCATCTGGGTCCGTAGAATATTGTGGGCCTAAGGCCCGGGCTGTGTTGTATTCCTTTACGTGCTATATGATGCTGAATATCAACTTTAAACACCCGTGATTTTACTGCGTGAAACATTGATAGGAACTCATTTGGAGTGTTGCCTGCTGCTCTGTTTGTCTGCATTACGAGGAGGAGGAGTGCTTGTTGGGTTCAAATGTGATTCCGTGATATATTGCCAGCTTAATAAATATGATGATATGAAAAAATAATTAGGCAAGCAGGGATTGCTGTTTTCTTTTTTCAGCATCAGGGCTGAAGGGAGAACGGGTAGAGGTGCAAAAAAGAATGAAAAATACCAATCAGTAAGATATATTTTCCCCTCACCTGTAAATCATAACGTTTGGAAGGCATCGTTCTGTACGATGGGGGAGAATTTTAGAGGCTATATCGATGGCACTTTCTCAGGCAGATCATACAGCCCTAAGAGGAGGTCGAAGCAGATATGGTAAGAAAGTTGTAACAGCACTTCGGCACATGAACTGGCAGTACCTGTGATATGGACCCTGCAAACTAACAGGTAATAGTGGGCAATTAAGATCGTGCTCTGCATAAATGTTGTGGGACAAAAGCTCTCAACATGCGTTGTACGGCTATATTTCATTAGGGGTTTGAAGAAATCTTGCTTCCCAACAAGTACACTCAAAATCTGCTATAGCTGTACCGTGGAGAGCATTCTGACAGGCTGCATCACTGGCTGCTATGGAAGGGCTAGTGCACAGGACGGAAAGAAACTGCTGAAGGTTGTAAGTATAGTCGTTTCCTTCTTGCGGAATAGGCCATAAAGTACCCAGGACATCTTCAAGAAGTGGTGTCTCAGAAAGGTAGCGTCCATTATTAAAAGCCTCCTGCAACCTTGGCATGCTCTTTTCTCACTGTTACCATCAGGTAGGAGATACAGAAGGCTGAATGCACAAACACAGTGATTCAGGAACAGATTGTTCCCCTCTGCCATTCGATTCCTAAATGTACATTGAAGCTTTGGACACTTCCTTACTTTTTTAATCTACATTATTTCCGATTTTGCACATAAAAAAATCTATTCAATATACGTAATTGATAAACATGTTTATTTATTATTATGTTTTATTCAAACATGATAAAACATTTCTAATACTATTGCCGATATTGAGAGAGTGACCCTGTCTGTGTGGTCAGTGACTGGTCAGAATACGCAGTGATAGTACCAGAGTGGTCAGTGATGTGCTAACAGCAGTCGCGATCACTCTGTTTACTCGATGTTGAAATGATGTGCCACTTTGAAGGGATAAGCCATGCCAGTTATCGCACTCGCTTTCGAGAAGTGCCTTAAAATTGATGATTTTTTGAAAGATTTACCAATGAGGTTAGTCTTGCGCTGGAACTTTTCGGTCTAGCTGACCACAGATAAGGAGCCTGAGGACTATTTAGTACCAAACCGAGACCCTGCTCAGGAGAGCAGCATATATTATGGGTAACTTTCTGTGGAGATGAGAAGAGTTACATGGAGGACGGAGTACGTCATATGGTCCGGAAGGCCTGGCCGTGTTGAGTCCGGTATACGTGCTATCTGACACTGAATATCAACTTCAAACACCCATGATTTTGAAACGTGAAGCATTGATACGACCTCATTTGGTGCTGTCTGCGGCTCTGTCCGTCTCTATACGACTGTATTTGGAAGATCAACAGTGTTTATTGGGTTTAATGATGATTCTCTGAGATATTGCCCGGGGTAATGAATATTTAATATGAGAAATGGTCACGCAAACAAGAATTGTTGCTTTCTGTCTTTTTTGCAGCATTATGGGCTGAAGAGTGGATTGGCAGAAGTGTAAAAATGAATGAGTAATACAGATCAGACAGAGATATTTTCTCCTCACGTGTAAATCATAACCCTTAGAAGGAATCTGGTTATTTCAGAGGATATTTCGATGGCGCTTTCTCATGCAGAGCGTAATGTCCTGGGACGAGGTCGAGGTCGAGGCCGATACGGTAATAATCACTTTGTACATGAACCGGCAGTGCTTCTGATGCGCATCATGCTAAGTAACATGTAATAGAGAAAATTATCATCGAGCCATGCATAAATGTTGTGGTACAAATGATCTGAACCTGCTTGAAATAGTCTCCTTCACGTTCTCCTCCACCTCTGATCTCCAAATATTCTATGTGTTCTAAGTCGGACGATCGTGGGTATACGGCCAGGATTGACGCTGGGACATGAGAATTGTTTTCTGACGCACATCAGTTACATTGATGGGATTTGGAAAGACGGCTAAGTAGAGACAAATCTCCATGAACGCCAGCTTTATCATCTGGAACATTAAACCCATCCCTCCGTCTGAGTCTACAGATCCCTAAAGGTAGCCGCAAAGTAGGAAAGAACAGTTAATAATGTCCACCGTGTTTCTTCCATTTGCGCAGACCAGAGCAAAAACAGACTGACGATTTTGATATTTCAGATACCTGGAGACATTGATTTAAAAATACCAATCTACAATTAGCACCGTCACATATAAACATACAGCTATGTTTAGAAGAACAGTGAGGTGTTCTTTTAACAAATTTATGCTTATTCTTTTCTTTTATCATGAGACGTCCGGTCGACACACTACCGTGGAGAATTACCGTCCCGTAATTGTGCTGAAGAGATTAAGGAACATTTTGATAGAATGGTAATTCAGTGTAGAGGAGCAACTGGATCAGGCCGAGTGTGTATTCGATGGAGTAGAACACACTGAAAGGGAGATGAGCCATAGAATACAACAGACTAAAATTCTGGTTGTTTTCCGGAGAAACTGTCTCAGAGGGGAAAAGCCACCCTTCTTCCTTCACCAAGAGGGTGTTTTCTAATCTCTAACATGCTTCCCGATTTATTGGCGAATGCAGAGAGTTTCGCTGAATTTCGGAATTATCAACAGGAGCACTTGGAAAGGGGAGACGCCTAGAGCGCCTGATCAAATGCACTATTTACACGGTTTACACATTATCCGTGATTCCGACATCAAAAATCTATGATATCCTAGCGAGCGGTCCGGCTCACACTGTTTCAGGAAAAATGTTCCTGGCTGCCTGAAGGAATGTTTCCCCCCACCACACCGGTTGCGGTCAGGATGTGCTCCGTGATACTCCGTAGCCGGATTGGAATTGGATTTCTTTTACTATTGTCACACGTACCATAAAGCAGTGAAATGAATATTCATTGAAACGCTTGTTATGCATAGTGTCCGTGCAGACGAAATCATTATACATTGCATTGAAGTAAAACAACAACTGTACAGAATAAGGTGTAAAAGCTACAGGTGAATAGTAAGACACAATATCACAAAAAGATTAATTGGAAGTTCATTTCAGGCTTATCTGCTCTACTCTCGCTGCAGCAGGAGAGAAAACCATAAAGGAGTCAACTCACTGTAAGTACCTACAGGGACAGTGAAGGGAAGTGGAAAGTGTAGGCATGTTAAGCGGAGTGGGAAAGCGGGAGACTAGGGGCGCAAAATGAAAGGGAATCATAAATAATGCAGAGGGCTGATAGTTGGAAGTCGTGGAGCTGAGGAAGCGGAAACTGAAAGGACAGAAGTCCATGGAATCCAATAAAGAGTTTTGATGATGGTGTACCATGTCATGAGGGACTAGATGCCAGAAAGGCGCGAGAAGGTCACCTGACTGACGGGAAAGTAAAGGGAGAGCTGTGAGAAAACCGACGACATTGCTTACCGGCGGAAAGACAAATGGATGTGCACGTCATGTGGTTGGAGGCGACCAGAGGGATTATGAGGTTTTACTCCTACAATGAGTCGGGACTCATCGTGCAGTATTGGACGCTGTCGACCGACATGCCTGTGATGGTTTGTGAAGTGTAACGGAACTGGGTGGACACTTACAACCCCAGAGGGAGGCGGTGAATTGTTGCACAATCTTCATCAGACCTCTCCAAGATAGTAAAGGCCGCACTGGGGAGCGTGAAATTTTATCAATGACCCCGAAAGATTCGCAGTTGAAAACATCACTTCACCCGAACTGATGGCTTCGTGTCTTAACGCCTGAGAGAGAGATAGTGTACGGACAGCTGTAGTATTGAGGAACATTATAGGACTAGGTGACTCCTATATGGAGGGATCAGAAACCAGTGAATTTGCGCAGAGAATGATCTTCAGAAAGCGGAACTGGGGGAGGGAATATGCGTCTGGTGCAGAGCGCGTTGAAGATGGCAGAAGTTAATAAAATATATTGCCTGCGGAGAGTCCTGGAGTGATACTTGTGATCAGAGGGAGACTGTCTCCAGCATTACGTTAAGTGGGATAGGCTGATGCTGGATGGCAGGAAATGCTGGAGAAGATGGTAGTGGAAGCGAATTTCCGTTAACTTTAACATAGAGCACACCTCGAATGCCTTGGATGGAAATACTCATCGGGAGTAACCGCAGAATGGAAGAGCACTTTTACAAGTATCGGGGTGGCAAGTGATACATTCAAGAAAGCTCTGCGAGTCAGTGTCTTTGCAAAACATTTCGGTAGATAATCGGTGTCTGGAACTGAGGACAGAGAAAACTTAAGACGACAGAGGTGACAGAATGTGACCAAGTTGATCTGAGGGTGGAGCGGAAAATTTCAGGCAACGTTGATGAAATTGGCGAGCTCAGCGTCGATGCATATCCAATTCAGTTGTCACTGTCCGGATTGAATGGGTAGTGTCGGGAGCACAAACATCCTCGTAGGAGTAAGGCCTTATAACCAAACGCATGTACGTCTGCACGGTGGTAGAAGGGGGAAAGATGTACGAAGATCTGCAGTGAGCTTCGATGTAGCAGAGATGGGAATGAAAGAAACGCATCGAAGCTGTGTTAGAAAACTTTGTCTGAAATTTCAGCTTGCGAGGTGTGGGTGGAACAAGCTTCAGAGTGGGACCGAAACTGCCCGCAATTTATGGGACATTCCGCTAGATCACAGCTTCCTCGCAACAATGAGCGCGAGCGGAGATTTTACCATATTCTTTAGCTGCTCCCTGAACTTTGTTTGTGTAACAGTGTAAAGGGCCGTGTTTGTACAGCAGCTCAGAAGCTGCAGAATGATCCCTAGCTCTCGTAGGGAATCGGGCGGACGCACAGACGTGGTAAAATACAGCCGATTCCACACGGAATACACCGTGAAAGGTGCCCATAGCAGGATGAAATTTCCGGAGATGACCAAGAGTAAAATAAGGGACTTCCTGCGAGTTTCCATCTCCGGGTCTTTGGCACTTTGTCCGCTGCCGGTAGGGCGCAGTCTCCTGCGGGCCCTGCTGGCGAGTAAGACATGTCTGACAGTTAAGCAATTCATCAGTAGAACCAGCACAAATGGGATTACAGGGTTAAGGAAGTAATAAAACAGATCAATTTGCATCCCGATATATAAATTTAAATAATGCACCCTGGTCGAACAAATGAATGGAGCAATTACCCACGTGTAATATCCTGAGAGCCTAAAATACCAATAAAGATCCTTTAAATGGCTGATCAGTGCCACTGCCCCCAAGACCACTGCTGCAGTTTTCCAGGTGCAATATTTTCTTTTCAGCTTCTGGCAACATATTGCGATAAATCGATCAAACGTGAAAGTAACGGTGAACCAGACCGAACAGTCGGTGACGCTGTAAAGCAAAACAGCGTGGATATTACACACCGGTATGCGGAATGACCAGACGACAACTTCCACTGGCAAGTACGCAATCGGAATCTTGCTGAGTATCAGGTCCATGATCAGAACCAGAAGATCCGCCACTGCCATGGCAACCAAGTAGCAAGTGACAACTCTTGAGAGGCCGCACTTTCCCCGAGTCAGGATGAATATGGTTACCATGTTCACTGCGAAGAATGGAAATAATCTGGGTAAAGACATTAGGAAGAGTTTTCTTAAAGCAAACATGCAGTGTTGTGCCAATGATAAGTATTAGTGTACGTGGGATTAGTACAATGGTAGCGATGACCTATCAGGGAGAGATCCCTTAAAGCAAGCACATAAAGCAGACTGGTCTTATTTTTTTTTGTCTGTAGAGATGTTAGAAATGATTGTACGGGATAGTGGAATATAATGGCAGTGATTACCATTCAATAAAACTAAACCTTTTTGCAAACCAGCGTAAACTTGGTGCAATCTGTTGGATGGAACATCTGTAAAGAGACAGAAGGTGCAGAACACAGATAACTATTAGAACATAAGAAATAGGAGCAGGAGTAGGCAATTCGCCCTGTCGAGACTGACCCGCCATCAGACAGATCATGGTTAATCTGTCCATAAACTCAGCTCCTTCCATCTGACCATTCACCATAAACCTTAATTCCCCCACTATCTAGAATTCTGTAGAACTGTTCCTTAAACATATTTAGTGAGGAAACCTCAACTGCTTCCCTGGGCGGAAAATTCCACAGATTCGCCACTCTCAGTTTCTCCTCATCACCGTCCTAAATTTTATCCCCTGAATCTTGAGGCAATACCTCATAGTTCGAGTCTCACCTACCAAGGGAAACAACGTTCCTACTTCTAATTCATCTAAACCCTTTCAAAACTTGTATGTTTCATATATGGTCCCCTCTCATTCTTCTGAAATGCAGAGAGTATAATCACAGGCAACTCAAGCTTTTCATCTCTATGGTTAGGGTTAGGATTAGGGTTAGAGTCAGGGTCTATTGCGCTGTCTCCAAAGCCAGTGTATTCTTCATCCGGTATGGAGACAGGAACTGCACTCAGTACACCAGGTGCCGTCTCACCAGTACCCTGTATCGTTGCGGCATGATCTCCCTGCTCTTGAGCTCAATCCCTCTAGCAATGAAGGCCAACATTCATTTGCCTTCTCAATAATCATTTGTGCTTGGAATCTTGGCTTGAAGATTGGAAGATTTCGTACTGGCTGCAGGGGGAAAAAAAAGATCTGAATCCAGACCCTCAACTGTCATGAAATTAGTATCCTTGACCCCCAATACGTGTACCTTAAGCACAGGTTCCCGTCGCTGATCCTTACCCAGAGATTCTGGATTTGCAGATCGAGCAGGAGCCCGGAGACCTAGCACTAACTCTTCTTTCTGTTTGCCGACATTGAGTGAGTGAGTATCAGCTTCCTAACATATGTCGCAAATTGCCTCTGGCAATAGAAATTCCTCCTCTGCTCTGATCTGAAGCCGGTATACGTCTATTGCGAGGCTGTTCTCTCTGGTCCAGGCCTCTCCTACTCTGGATGCAGACGCTGCATGACAGATCTGTCTGAGCGTTGCAATTACAGGTAAGCTTCCCCAATTGCCACAGCGCATCCTCCTAAACTCCAGTGAACCGTTTATTCTTCTAAACCTGCTCTGGATTATCGCCACTGCGAGCACATATTTTATTAAACAGGTGTCCGCGGGATTGTCAATTACCAAAATGCACATAGAAAGGTTTTGCTTAATTATGAGTTGGTATGTGCGAGAGAAGCATTAAACATTATTATGGGATTTTCACGTGAGAAGGAAAATGTGCTGTTAAATTCTGTTTCATATGTTTTCTTTGGAAAAACTCACCGGGAAGAGCAATGATGGCGAGGACGGGGAAGAAAATCACTTGAATGGCGACTAAAACATACGTGACCCGAAGATCCATCGTTATCGAAGCATCATCTCCGAAAATATATGGAACCATCCAGAACATATTTTTCCCATTTCCTATTATATCCCGCGCTTCTCGACTCAGATTTTGATCCATGACAGAACGAGCCAGTGTCTACTTACTCTCCCTCACACTGCAGCTCCGGAGCTCCGTCCGTGACAGGAGGTGATGTTCTCTCTGAATCTGGAGCAACTGAGGGACAGGAACGCTTATTAATAAGGAAGAGAAACTCAGCGGTGACGTCATCAACCTACATGGAAAAGTATTTTAGATGAAATCATACGAAGAGTTAACCCTTGGATTTCCTATTCACAGAGCATCAAGTGTGTAGATAAGCGCTGGTGTCATTGCGTATTTTGGAGTTGTAACAAATAAATTCAAAAAAAAACTAAATAAACCCTAACAATAAATAAACATTTTGGGCGACAGAAGTAAGTTTAAAGTAGAACAAAATGGCACTTATTTAGTCAACAAATATATGCATTGTCTGTAAAAAATATATATATCCCGTGTAAGGAAGGAGGTAAATTAATCGACAATCAAAGAGACAGAGTATGATGGAAATAGCTGGTCAGCAAAAGTGTTTCCTCTAGTACAATATGGATTAAATCACTGACTAATCGATAAGTATTCTTGGCACATTATCTTTCTGTGGCTTTACCAGCGGCTGATTGGGATTTCTCATGTCATCCCGGTATAGTAGATACACTAATAGCAACAAAGTGGCAGATGCAGATCAACCCAGATAAGCGTGAGGTGGTTCATTATGGTAGGTCAAATATGAAAGATGAATTAATACAAATGGAAAGGTTCTTGGCAGTGTACCGGAACAGAGGGATGTTGGAGTACGAGTTGCAGCTACATACGACCCAGGTCAGAACCCTCTTGGAGCACTGTGCTTGTTCTGGTCACCTCACTACAGGTAGGATGTGAAAACCATAGAAAGGGTGCAGAGGAATGATGTTTCCTGGATTGGGGAGCATGCCGTATGAGAATAGATTGCGTGTCTCGGCCTTTTCTCCTTGGAGCGACGGAGTATGAGACGTGACCTGATAGAGTTGTACAAGACGATGAGAGGCATTGATGTTGTGGATGCTCAGAGGCTTCCATCCGCAGGGTTGAAATGGCTAGCACGAGAGCGCACAGTTTTAAGAAGCTTGGTAATAGTTACAGAGGAGTTGCCAGGTGTAAGTTTTTTATGCAGAGGGTGTTGAGTGCTTGGAATGGGCTGCCGGCGACATTCGTGAAGGTAGATAGGATAGGGTCTTTTCAGAGACTCCTGGACAGGTACATGGCGCTCAGAAGAATAGAGGGCTATGGGTAAGCCTAGGTAATTTCCAAAGTAAGTAGATGTCCGGCATAGCTTCGCTGGCCGAAGGGACGGTATTGTGCTGTAGTATATTTTATGCTTCTGTGCTTCTGTATATACAGTGCCTCACTTCCTTGAGAATTCCTGATGCTGTTGAATCAGAAAGGAAAACTGAAAATAAATGTATTCCTTACAGCCCTTACCCATGCTAGGGGCTACGCCGCAGTCATACAGACATTATCAGTGTATTGCAGCTGATGTGTTTACGCTGCGTGAAAAGAGCCGGTTATATTCCAAGCTCCTCTCCCCGTATTCTGATAAATGACAGAATGGGCATCTGCTTCTTTCTGCGAAATGTATTTGTTTTCTTGGCAAGCAAAGCGAAAAATCGGTAACTCTCTGCAATTTACCCTCCATTGAAGATCACACTAAAAATGAACAACTAAGAGTGATTTAAGTCGGTCATTCGGCTGAATGTATTATTCTGTTACTTGAGCAGCATCCACATTCATGTTATTTGAAAGGCGTTGGAAACTGCGCTTGTTTTCCTTTTACGAATTCTGATAACATGGCATATCTGTGAGTCTGCAAAGTTCCAAAGGGAACTGGTGAAGCTTATTTTCTTCTGGGCTGGGACTAATCAATTTCTGCCAGTCAACGAAACGGGCATTTAATTCATATTTT
>JAUOBT010030264.1:0-13044 GCA_032362145.1 Hypanus berthalutzae
TATTTCTCCGTTTTGTTGCTGGTCTCTCCTCCCCAATGACAGCTCGGGGCCTGGAGGAGTTTCTGGGTCCATTTCCTCATCAAACAACCTTCCGGGTGATTGACTGGGTGAAGGAGGAGGTTAAACGCCAGAGTAGATACACGTGGAATGAAGCTGGTAAAAGGAGCCTCCTGAATACATTGCACTACCTATTCGAGTCTCAAAATAGCGGACTGTCTCAGGCTACTCTGGGATCTGTGGATTCACTTTCATTCCGTGGAATGACACTCACCCCGATTGACTGCACGGTCCTGGCTCACATCATCACATTCTGTGATACAATAAGACACATCGACTTGAGGAACTGCCACATTCAGTATGAAGGAATCCATCGGCTGGGACCCGGGCTACACAAATGCCAGGAATTGGGGTAACTTGATTTATCTCTCACTTTGAACTACGAAACTGTTCCATTGCATTGCTTCAATAGTAAAGGATTGGTGAAAATCTCTGGAGTAAAACAGACTGTCAAGCTTGTGAAAAGAACCAAAGGAGAGCCTCAGGCAGCTGAGAGCACATCTGTGGCCATCTCCCTTAATAATAAGTACTCCATTCTGAGTACTGTTGTGAGGAACGACAACCTGGGGGAAGCAACAGTGCCAGGATTGGAAGGGAATGGCAGCATTAATATGAGATTCTATTCTTAAGGGACAGCTAGGGGATTCTGTGGGCGAATAAAAGAAACGCGCCCAAAATATCCTGAAATTGGTCGGATACGCATTGGTACCAAAGACGGAAGTAGAAAAATGTAAGAGGTTCTGAAAGCAGAATACGGGGAGTAAAGAAAGAAGCAGGACCTCATATTTAATAATCTCGAGGATGCTGCCTGTACCACGCAACAGTGAGGATAGGAACAGAATGAGGTGGAGGATAAATGCATGACTGAAGTATTGGAGCAGGGGCAGGGATTCAGATTTCTGGACCTTTGGGACAGGCGTGACCTGTACAAAAAGTTCACGTGGATAGTTTTACTTTTTCCATTGAGAGTCGGGCAGATTTAAACATGATTTGAGAGCTAGAGGGCAACAGTTTAAGGGTAACACTACGGGGAATGTCTTTACTCAGAGAGTGGTAGCTGCGTGGAACGAGCTTCCTGTAGAAGTGATAGAGGCAGATTCGGTATTGTCAGTTAAAGTAAAATTGGATAGGTTTATGGATAGGAAAGGAATGGAGGGGTATGGCCTGAGTGCTGGCCAGCGGGATTAGGTGAGAGTAAGCGTCGTCTGTAATTTCCCTGCTGTAATTGTTATATGGTTATACGTTTATATAATATCTCTCTTCCCTATTTCCCTCCTCGTGTAGGATCTGTCTTCCCCATTCCGTTACGCTGGTGATCGTCCGACACGCCGTGTCATTGATACTTTCTCATCCACAACTCCTCCACACTTTTGGACTTTCTCCATCCTTCAGTCCTGCTCCACCTGACTAACTTACTCCCTGAAAGTTCGCTTTTTTATAGTCAGAGGATGAAAGACACTGTGAGGAGTTTACAGGGTTACACCGACAGACGAAAATACTGACATTTGGTGAATACTCTGGAGCTGGGCAGTGAGGGACATTGACAGTGATGGGAACTCAGATCAGTGATTTCCTGAAGAGTTTAATGTTTCCTGAAATATCCGAGTGATGGAAATTCCCTCAGACCCACGGTTTGAATCACTTTGTTCATCAATCTGTCTGTTTGTGTTTAGACTCGGGGGGAATGAACTGGGAGATTCCGGAGTGAAACTGGTTTCTGCGGCTCTGAGGAACCCGGAGTGTAAAATACAGAAACTGTGGTAAGTACAAGACTGTGGGAGATTGTGTTTACAGTCACTGAATGTCTGACACTGAACATTAATGTGATCAGTAATTGTGTTACTGATAAACACTGGAGATTCGTACCGTCTCCTGTCTCTCTGTGTCCTTCACCCTCACTCTCTCTCATCTCCAGGCTGAACAAGGTCGGTCTCACAGATTCTGGTGCCGAGGATCTCGTCTCCGCTCTCAGTACAAAACGATCACTGATGGAGCTGGACCTGAGTGATAATAAACTGGGAGATTCAGGAGTGAAATTACTGTCTGCGGCTCTAAGGAACCCGGAGTGTAAAATACAGACACTGTGGTAAGTACCAGACTGTGGGAGATTGTGTTTACAGACACTGGGTGTCTGACACCGATCATTAATGTGATCGGTAACTATGTTACTGATAAACACTGGGGATTTGTACCGTCTCCTGACTCTCTGTATCCTCCACCCTCACTCTCTCTCATCTCCAGGCTGAGGAAGGTCCGTCTCACAGATTCTGGTGCCGAGGATCTCGTCTCCGCTCTCAGTACAAACCCTTCACTGACGGAGCTGGACTTGAGTGTTAATAAACTGAGAGATTCAGGAGTGAAACTGGTGTCTGCGGCTCTGAGCAATCCAAAATGTAAAATACAGAAAATCGAGTAAGTACCAGATTTTGGTAGATTGTATTAAAAGTTACTGTCTGTCTCATACTGAACATTAATGTGATCAGTAATGATATTCGGGGACTCGTACCGTCTCCTGTCTCTCGGTGTCTTTCACCCTCAGTCTCTCTCATCTCCAGGCTGTATGATGTCGATCTCACAGATTCGGGTGCCAAGGATCTCGTCTCCGCTCTCAGTACAAACCCATCGCTGATGGAGCTGGACCTGAGATCAAACTTGCTGACAGACCGATCTGTCCCCGCTCTCCGCCGCCTCTTCCTGACCCTCTCGAGTTTGGAGCTGACTTGGTGAGTGATTATGTTAAATTTCAACATGATAAAATAGAAGAAGATCCATGGGTTTTCTGGTGGTATTTGTGAGTGTTGTTGAAACATTAACCCCAGTCCCCTGTTACTGACACTTTTGTGTAATCTGTTTATTTCATCTTTATTCTCACATCTGTTTCAGGCTACGTTACAATCAGTTCAGTTGGATTGGGAAGAAGGAACTGATGTCTCTCCAGGAACTCAGACCTGGAGTAACATTAGTCCTGTGAATATCGTAATGTGTGAACATCCCCGACATCGCGATTTCCCGTCGTTCCCTTTAACTGCCACCATCCCCTTTAATAGCCGCAATCCAGGTTTCATCCCACGCAGTTCTGATGCACCCAGGCTCCAGCCGCGCACTCTGTGACGTCAGAGACTGCCCCCTAGTCGTGTAGCAACACACTCAAAACACTTGTGGAACTATGCAGCATCTATGGAAAAGAGTACAATGGACATTTCGGGCTGTGACCCTTCATCTGGACTTAATTCCATCTCCTATCCAGCAGTGCATTTCCACCGGATGTCTGGACGCAGTTTTCTCCTGGGAGACTCTGTGAACTCAGTCTAGGACAACCGTGACCTGGGTGGTAATATCTGGGGGGAGAATCCCTTTTCTTCCTTTAGTGAGGGAGATGCATTCCGCAGTATGATGGATAAAGTGATGTTAAATTGACAAAAGCTCTTGGGAGAGACCCTGGATTTGCAGCAATCTCGGACACTGCCCTGACGTGCGGTATTAGAATCATCGTGGCCCTGATGCAGAGAGACAGTGAGAAATAAGACTGATTATTCAACCTGTCGCCCATCAGTTAATTGTGTGTGACTGTGCTTGAATCAGGAACTGCTCCAGCTTCCTTTCTTGGTGTTCGACTTGAGGGTCATTTGAGGGAAAACAGGTGCCTGAGGTTAATGCTGACCCACACATCCTGTGTACTGAAACAGCGCCCAAGATCTTGTTTACCCACACCCGCACTCTGTCCGCTAACGGGCCCCTCGCTCTCCACGTGCTGCCGAAATCCTGCACTCAACATGCTACCTGCCTTCTGCGCTTTCCTAGCCTATGCTCCCACACCCTTTCAGCGCCAGCCCCACCTGCGCACTCTCCCTGCGTTCTCTGCCCCCCAACTCTCTCCAAACCTTTCCCACTGCACAGCCCATATTCCAGTACTGTTCAGGTATCCCCCTGCCTATCTACGATTCTCCTAACTGACCTTAATATATCTGCCTCAATTACTACCCTCGGCAGGGCTTTCCAGGCATCAAGCACACTCTGCTGAAATGAAACAACTTCCTTTAATCTTCTTCCACTCTCTGTAAAATTATGTGCCTAACTTAACTCCTCTTCAAATTTTCTATTTCTGCCTCTACCACCGTCCCAGGCACCACACTCTGTTTAAAAAAAAATATCCTGTCCCTCACATCTTCTTTGGATTTGCACCCATCTCAACTTAAATATATCAAAACCAGAATCAGCTCTTACATCTCCGGGATATTTCGTGGAATTCGGTGCGTTTACTGCAGCAGGACAATGAAATAGATGATCAATAAGTATAGTGGAAATACTGAATTACACTAAGTATAAGTCTATTCAATAATTACTTTACAAATAGGTAGTGCAAAGAAACAGAAATAATAATAAAAAGTAGTGAGGTAGAATTAATGGGTTCAATGTCCATTTAGAAGTCGGATGGCAGAGGTAAAGGAGCTGTTCCTGAATCGCTGAGTGTGCCTTCAGGCTTTGGTATCTCATCCCCGACAGTGTGACTACGGCATGTCCTGGGTGATAGGGGTGCTGAAACTGATGAACGCTACCTTTCTAAGGCACCGCTCCTTGAGGATGTCTTGGAAACTACGAAGCCTTACACTCATGATAGAGCGGACTAATCTTACAAGTTTCAAAAACTTATTTCGATCTTGCGCCGTAGCGCCCCCTCCCCAATATCAAACAGTGATGCAGCCAATCAGAATGCTCTTCGTGGTATATTTGTAGATGTTTTCGAGTGCTTTATTTGACAAAACAAATCTTCTCAACTCTGAATGAAATATAGCAGCTGTCTCCACTTCTTTATAGCTGCATCAATATTTTGCCTCCAGGTTAGATTCTCAGAGATGTTGACACCCAGAAATTGAAATTGCTCTCGCACTCCACTCTGATTTCTCTGTGAGGATAGGTCTCTTTTCCCTCGCCTTACCCTTTCTGAAGTCCACATTGAACCCTTTGGTTGGCTGAGGTTGTGCGCAGTTTGTTGCTGCCACGCCGGAATATTGCGCTCCTGAACGCCCTTCCGTCGCCATCTGAAATTCTGCCAACAAATGCCTCATCGGCAAATTTATAGATAGCATTTGAGTTCTGCTTAGCAACGCAGTCGTGGGTGGAGAAAGAGTAGAGCGGTAGGCTGAGAACACATCCCAGAAGTGCGCTACTGTTGGTCGTCAAAGTGGAGGAGATATTATTACTATTGGACAAGGATTGTGGTCTTCTTCTGGTTGGAAAGTCGAGGATTCAGATGCAGAGGGAGACACAGAGGCCTCGGTTCTGTAACGTTCTGATCAGCGCAGTAGGAATGTTTTAAATGCTGAGTTATAGTCAGTAAGCGGCAGCTTGATGTAGGTGTTTGTATTTTCCATGTGTTTCAAGGATGCCTGGATAGCCATTGAGATGGCATCTGCTGTATACTTCTTGTGGCGGTAGGCTCTTGGTCCTTCCTGAGACAGGCACTCATTCTAGCCAGGACCACCCTCTCAAAGTATTTCATCACCGTAGATGTGATTGCCTCTGGACTATAGTCATTAAGGTAGTTCACAGTACACTTCTTGGGCACTGGTATAATTGTTGCCCTTTTGAAGCAGATGAGAACTTACTTATGTAGTAATGAGATATTGAAGATGTCTTAGAATATCCCCGTCAGTTGGTTAGCCCACGTTTTCAGAACCTTGCCAGGTACTCCATCGCGCTCAGCCGCCTTGCGAGGGTTCTTAGGATATTTGGCAAGACATCTAAAACTTTGTCAGATTTCTGTAGATATGTACTGGATAGTTTAATGACCGGCTGAATCATGGCCTGTAACCAAAATCCTACAAAGGTAGTGGATTAGGCCCAGTACATCACGGGTAAAGCCACCCCAACCATTGAGCACATCGATATGAGTCCTTGCCGTAGAAAAGCAGCATCACTCATCAAAGTTCGTCACCACCCAGGCCAAGCTCTTTTCTCTCTGTTGCAATCAGGTAGAAGGTACAAGAGCCTTTGGACTCGCATCACCAGGTTCAAGAACAATTGTTGCACCACATATACTAGGCTCATGAACGAAGTGTGAAACTACACTTACTTGCCAATCCATTGAGATGTTTACTCAGCCAATACTCACTCTTTACCTTGTTACTTCACGTTGTAGTCAATTATTGCTATTTATTTACATTCGCATTTGAACTGTTTCTTGTCTTTAGTGCTTTGTAACTATCCCGTTTTAGTTACTATTCTATAGATTTGCTGTGCATTCCTGCTGGAAAATTAATCCCTGAGTGACGTGGGGACATGTATGTACTGTGATATTAAAATAAAATATGATGGCAAATATGTATTTTGATATTAAACTTTACTTTGATCTCAGAAGAAATCCTCTTCAGTTCTAAATACATGTCCCGCTATTCTGAGGTTCGGCCCTCTGGTCATAGACTCCGCCAGTATAGGAAAAATCCTCTTCACACACAGTCTGCCACAGCCTTAAAACTTTCGATTGGTTTCAACGAGATTCTCTCCCTACCTGATTTCTCTACTTTCCAGCAAGTATAGACCCAGTGCCATCAAGTGGTCTGGAATCAGTTTCCGCAACTCTTTTGAACGCGTTCCAATGATAACACATCTTCCCTGAGCTCTTGAATTGTCCTGTTCTGTCTCCGAGAAAAGTACATCCTGCTTGCGTCCTTCTGACTTGTGTACTCTGTGCCCTGACATATAAAGACCGGCATATCATATGCCTGTTTCACCACGTGAGATCTGACTGAGTAACAATCGCTGCTCTGTCTACGTGAAGCAAAAGATTCAGCGGAGAGAAAGTTCAATAGCCTGCTTTTTGAGTTGCCTGTATGAGCCCCGTGAGTCTCACAACGCACAGAGTTTAGTCCACTGTCTTCACAATTAAATGTCCATTTCTACCAATCGTTTACGTTCACCACAACCTGGAATTTGACTGCTGTGGACAGGAACGTAAATCGACAGTGCACAGCGGGGCCTAATGTTAGGATTGGTCTGCGAATGGCAGGACCGTGTGCGGCCGAAGTGCCTGTGTCTGTGCTTTAACGACTGTCGTGTGTTTTGAACTAATCTCGCATGGCGTGCCCCTTGTCTACCTCATGTCAAAGCCTCGCAGCGGAATCGTAAACCTGCCTCTTTCTGTGTCCCTCACCACCCTAACCACTGTGATATTATATCAGGTTCCCCGTAGGAAGTGAAAGCTCCGCAAAGCGGGCAACATTTACCATCTGAGCTTTATCTCCGCTGCTTGGCTCCGTGCGTATACGCAAGGGAGTGACATAACGCGGTACCGCACAGCAGCCGGCCATTCGGCCCACAACGACTGTGCTGGAAACAATGCCAGACTAAACTAGTCCCTTGTGCCTGCACATGGCCCATATCCCTCGTTTCCTGATGCGATTTTGGCCTCCAACGTCCGACAACCCTTTCCAACCACCCCCACCCACAGATGCTGTTTCACCCGCTGAGTTCCTTGAGCAGATTGTGTGTCGCTCTCCACTCCGCTGTGTGTCCGAGAAGATGGTTCGGCAGAGTGGATTCTATCCGTGGCATGGTGGGACGAATAACCTATTCCCGGGATGTACTCTCCCCTGTTCTGTAAACCAAGCTGGGGACCCAGAGGGGCGAGAGAGGAGAGAGGGAATGGTGAGGCAGTGATCGGGAAGTGATGATTTCTGTTTGCAATTTTATTAAGTAGTTAACCTCAATTTTCTGCCACCTCCGCGGATCTCTCTTCCCCTCCGTGGATAGCATTAGGTTAGTATGTTTGTCTTTGTTCGTCGGGAATTGTGTTCAGGAGTTGCGAATTAACGTTGCAGCTATAAAAATTTCTGATTAGACCACACATGACGTATTGTGCTCACATTTGGTCAATTCATTATAGGATGAATTAGGAAGTTTTAGAGTGGACGCGGGGGTGATTTACCCCCAAAAAGGTACGGGGAGAAGCTAAGGAAGCGAGGGTTTTTCTATTTAGCGAGTCGCCTTAACAGAGGTGTACAGTATGATAAAGCGACATACATAGAATGGACAGCCTGTGCCTTTCACTCAGGGCGTTAATTCTAAAAGGAGAGGACATAATTTAAAGGGGATGGCAGGGAATTATAAGGGGGATACAAGAGGTAGTTTTTTTTACACAGAGTGTGGATGGTCTGTAGAATGCGCTGCCAAGGGTGCTGATGGAGCCACATATTTTCGGGACATTTAAGAAACTCTTAGATAAGCACACGGATGAAAGAAAAATGAGGGCTGTGTTGAAGAGTAAATTGATCTTCCAAACGTCAACAGAACATTATAGGCTGAAAGGTCTCTACTGTTATATGTTCTATAACAGTCTGAACTCCTTCTTCTGTTTCTAAATGTTGGACCGCCCCCCCCCCCAAAACTCTGTTGAACTCCGACCTCGGGCTCTGAGCTCAGGATGCCTCCCCACCCCACCACATTTTTTAACACCGTAGGAAAGAGAGGAAAGGGGTCAAACAGAGAAAGAAATATGGTGAGAATTATGGACAGACAGCGGTAAATACAGAAATGGAGGAGAAAGGTTGAGAAAGGGATAAGTATTGAGAGAAGGAGATAGAGAGAAAGAGAAAGACAAACATTGAGAGGAATATTTACAGGGAGAGTGAAAAAATATCAAGGGGGAGAGGGAGGTCCTAATTGAGCGAGAAGGAGAAGCACCGAGAGAGTCTGAGAGAGAAGGACGAAAAAGCAATAGAGAGAAAGGGAGCTGAAGAAATATTAAATTAGATATCAAATGTGTCCATCCATCTACACTCCCTCTCCTACGTCCAATCTCTCTCCTCTCTTTCTCTCTTCCCCTCACCTAGTACCTCTCTCTCACTCTCTCCCTCTCGCTTTCCATCCGCATTTATTTCCCTCTACCAATCCCCCTCTTACATATAGTGCTGCTGAGATCCATGCTGTACAGTCGGGCGCTGAGGTCCGGGCAGCCCTGTCTCCAACGCAGATGACCAGAGCTCTTCTGACATAATGCAGCCATCCTGGAAGTAGGGCATTACCTGCCTGATCAGACGAAAAAAAGGTCTGTCGTGACCCAATGTTAACGCACTCAATGGGTTTGAGAAACATAGAGAGATAAAAATCCAATTGCACAACACAGGCCCTTCGGCCCAGGAAGTTGTGCCGAACATGTCCCTACCTGACAAATAACTAGGGTAACACACAGCCCTCTGTTTCTCTAAGCTCCATGTACCTAGCCAAAAGTCTCTTAAAAGACCCTATTGTATCCGCATCCACCACCGTTGCTGGCAGCCCATTCCACTCAATCACCACGCTCTGCGTAAAAAAAAAGCTTACCCCGACATCTCCTCTGTATCTGCTCCCAAACACCTTCAACCAGTGCCCTCTTGTGGCAGCCGTTTGAGACCCTGGGAAAAAGCCTCTGACTATTCACACGACCAATGCCTCTTATCATCTTATACACCTCTATCAGGTCATTTCTCACCCAGCGTCGCTCCAAGGAGAAAAGGCCTAACTCAATCAATCATCAGGCTAAACCACAGTGAACCATCAAGCTGAACCATAGGCTCATTCCAATAGACGAGAGGGATGTCGAGACTAACTGTGGAGCGGGTGTTACTTGGTTTATTGTGATCATATGCACCGAGGTTCAGAGAAAAGCTTGTCTTGTAGACTGTTCATAACGATCAGATTGTATTGTATTGAGGTAGAGTAAGATGAAACAGTAGGACAATGCAGAATAAAGTGTGGCAGCTACAGATAAAGTTCAATGGAGGCGGATAATAATCCGGGAACACACATGGTGATGGATTTTGTGGTCAAGGCTTCAATTTCCCATACAAGGGAGTCCGTTCAATCGGCTTATAGCAGACGAGTAGAAGCTGCCCTTGCCTTTTGCGATGTGTTTTCAGGTTTGGCATCTTCTGACTGATAGGAGGGGCTGGGGAAGAAGGAAGAATTTGAAAATCGGTTTATTATTTCACAATAACCGAAATACAGTGAAAAGCTTGTCGTGCAAATGGCTCATATAGATCAGGTATATAGAACAGTGCAGTAATAAGTCCTTCCGCCCTCCATGTGGTGAACTTTTAAAAATTCAAGATGCATTTCACGTTTCCCTCACACAACCTTCAATCTGTCTTTCATCCATGTACCTAAGAACCTCTTAAATTTCCCTAATGTATCTGCCTCCCATACCCAAACATGGCCGTGTGCTCCACACACCCACCACTCTCCCGCAAAACGTATTTCTGACATACATAAGACCACATGCCTAAAGGAGCACCTTTAGGCCATTCAGTCCATCGAGTCTGCTCTGTCATTCTATCATAGCTGATTTATCAACCCGCACAAACCCAGTTGCCTGCCTTTTCCCCAGGAACTTTGACTAATCAAAAACCTATCCATCTCGAATTTAAATATATTCATTAACATGGCTTTACTGCCATCTGTGGCAATGAATTCCACAGATTCACTACCCTCTGGCTAAAGAAACTCCTCTTCGTTCAAGGTAGGATTATGTAATTGCCAGGAACATCCTGTAATTAATGACCCTTAATAAAGAGCAGTTAGTGTCTTACTAACGGTTGAGTTCTACGAGGAATTGGCGAATGTGGCTAATGGAGCTAAACTCTGATTGTTGTGTTACGGATTCAGCAACAATAAATATATAATAGAGGCAGTTTTTTTTCATAACAAATAAAACATTTATTAAACACTGAATAACAAACCCCAAAAGTAAAAAAAAAAAATAACGTAACCGGAATTGAGCTGCTGTGCGGCAGCTTAAACAATTCTTAAAGGGATAATGAGAAAACAGTTCTTAAAGCGATGTTGCAAAAACAGTTCCTCAAAGTAGTACTGCGAAAGTTCAAAATGCTTACAGTCCATTAAAGGAGAGTCTTTTTAGACGATTTAAATTCTCTTTCACGTCGTGGTGTTGCGGTTCCCAGTCGAACTATACTTTTCCCGGAGAATTTACTAAGATGAAAATGAAACGGCTTAAAGGCACTGACCTTTCCTTGACGAAACTATACCCAACCCTTTCTGCTATTATTTGCAGGGGTTAACACGGGCACAACCAACGAATTCCTTCCGAATGCGGATCAAACAAGGTCGAAACTGTTTCATCGTCGAAATCGACTTTCCTCGGTCTTTTAGCTCCGGAACTCCAATCTTCACTCTCCATTGATTTTCAACTGGCAATACTGAAACGAAACTGCCGGTAATGACACTTTAAACTTTAGGCAGAAAATAAAACTCCACCTTTCAACGAAACTGCATCATAATATCGGACCACGCAGTAGCATGGAGTCAAAATGGCAAATCCAGCCACGAACTGCCCTTCCTCACAGGGAGGGGTCCTTCTTTTATACCCTGTAAAAAAAACCTGTCACATGGCGTCTACTGGCGGGGGAAATGACGTCACTCCACCATCACAAGACCATTACCTTAGGTCCAGTACAGTTTCAACACTACTGTCACGTGACAAGTACAAGATACCCATAACTACGTAACAGTTGTCTACATGTATTTTATTGACGTTATTGAGAAGATGTCCCATGGGTTGCTCATCCAGAAGTTAAGGCGACCACGATGAAATACAAACCTTGCTTGGCCAGAGACGGTGAAGAGACTTTATCTGGCGACTCGTGGCGTTCCCCGTGGATCCAGATGGGAACACTATAGTCTGATGGAAGCGTGAATGGGCAGGTTAGTAAATGATATGAAGATCTGCGGAATGGTGGATAGGGTAGAAGACCAGCAGAGGAAACAATGGGATATATATTAGTTGCTGATACGGGCGGAGAAGTTCAGTATTCAGTTATCATAAGCGCCTTGCCCAATTTTCTCAGCGCTCTCCATTACTCGAACTCGAATTTATGCCCCGATGTCTTCATAAAAGCTTCTCACTTGTCCGGCGGTCCTTTACTAATATAACATTTGCGAGTTCCTTTATTATGGAATCGAATTGAGGGTTTGCACTGTTTAGGTCTTTGAACTTAGTGTCTGTTCTATTTTGTTCTCTCTCAGAAACCCTGTAAAGAGTAGGGTGATGGGCACTGGTCACAAACGAGTTTCCCATTGACACATAAACCACTAAATTGTCTCGTTCCCCCTCAAACAATCGACTGCAACCATTTGACATTCAGTACCATCTTCAGCGTACTTTCAAAAAGCATTTGCAGAGACAATTAAGACATTTTAACCATATAACCGTATAACAATTGCAGCACGGAAACAGGCCATCTCGGCCCTTGTATTCGGTGCCGAACGCTTACTCTCACCTAATCCCACTGGCCCACACTCAGCACATAACCCTCCATTCCTTTCCTGCAAATAACTCAGTGTAAATCGTTAACACTTCGACAGTCAAAGAAGGATAAATGGATGAAGTATTACACCCTATTATTATTCGTATACTTCCTCTGAATACATTTTATTTACTTTCAGTTAACCACTGTGTGTCCTCTTGTATTACCGCAGCGTTGTGATCTCCCCTTTCGTATTTATGAGTTTTTCACAAAAGACTGGTTGTTCTATCGTTTCTGATACAGTGTACTTCGTATGAACTACCATGATTTCCTCCTGGGTCAATCAAACAGTTCGACTCTATTGCATGTCCATCAAATCACTGATACTCCAGTGAGGTGCGTACCAGCCTTACCATCCAGAGACTGTCCTTATTTAGCCCTGTTCAGACATTTTCAGCCCATTCGTTTAGCGAGTCCAGATTCCGCTGCCAGCGTTGGTAGATTTCCTCACGGAATCCATTTAAGATCTTTCGGCTCCATGCAGAGATAGTGTCCAAAGGATCAATTTTGTCGGCAGCTTATCTTTTGCTCTTAATATATCTGCAGAAGCCCTTGAACTTCTCCTTCACTTTCCCTGCTGTAAGAACATGGAGCATTGTTTTAGCGCTCCAGGTTTAGAAACATAGAAACATAGAAAATAGGTGCAGGAGTAGGCCATTTGGCCCTTCGAGCCTGCACCGCCATTTATTAT
>JAUOBT010030326.1:0-13023 GCA_032362145.1 Hypanus berthalutzae
GTCTGACACTTTGCAAGAGCTCACTGCAATCTTGCTCCAAGTTCTTCAGTTTTATTTTCCAGAGACTAAGTCATGAGAGAGTCTAAGGGCTCTGCATTTCAATAATACCTGCAGACCAGCTCGCCTCCAATACTTGCTTTTTCTTAAGAGGGAACTGCATTCATGACCTGAGTCTGCAGTACGAGAACCATCAATTTTGAGTATCCATAGATTTTTTAAGCATCTTACAATGATGTTACTTATTCAAGTGCCCATGGCTGTGACTGTGGATTTCAGTTGTCATAGTCCTAAACGGGAATACTTGATGATTCCCATTGGAGCTGTATGCAAAGAGTCACCATGTATCGGCGCCATCTGTGCACCACTGCACTAGCAGTCATAGAACTACTAAGACGTTAGTAGAGACCAAAACAGGGAAAATCACAAGTTTATTTTGCTACCTGCACCATTTCAGTCCTTTACATTTTTGTGGTTTGTAATGCACTGCGTGATTTGTCCAATAGACCTGCCATGCATGCTGCAAAATTAGATACTAGATTAGAGCGCTGGCATGCTAGGTCATGAAGGAAATACTGAAACATGGACTTGCTATAATGCATAAAACTTTGACTACGGGGATTGCCCATTTTGTTGGGTGCAGCTCAATTAATTTATATGTTACAAATCATTGTTTACATCTGCTTAATGTACTACCTACTCATGTCAGTAGTCTCCATTCAATAACATTGCTTGACATTGACCCCTCTTAGTGCTGATGAGTGAGATTGTGCTAAATATAATTAATTCATTTGTTGCAAATGCTCCACTTCTTCTGATTCATAGGGATGCCCAAGCTCAGCATCCATTGCCTAATATTCTCCACCAGAGGTATCATACTGCTCTCCCGAAATGGGCTTCCTTTTGTTTACTGTTAGCTGCTTGTACATGCACACAATTGCAAAATGCTGCCTCAAAGCACAACCAGAAAAAACTTTTGTTTAGAAAAGCCTAGGATAATGCTCCTAGTATTAAACATCTGGAATGAGTGGGACTTTACCTTCACCTTCTTCTTCTTCCTTCAGCTCAGTGAGAATTTCCCTGTCTCCTAAGCCTTTCACAATTCTGCTTAATAGATTCCAGCTTTGGCATCTCAATACTCCCTCCAATTGGAGGTGAGAAGCTTAGTCAACTCTGTTCGCAGACCATCGTGCTCTCAAACCCAACACTGGTCTTCTGAAACAGACACACTATTCCAAGCACTGCCATGAGAAGAGATAACTAAGTGGGTGGAAAAATATTTAAAGATGTACTTAAAGCTTCCTAGAAGAAATAAAAGATGCCCACAGATCCTGGGAACTTGACCTCTGATGATTGAAATGAAGAAGGAAAATTTCGAATGGTATTAACAACCTTGTAATGGAAACACATGTAAAGCCTGCATGAATAGCAGGAGAAGGCCATCTCACAATCTACCCACCTGCCCTGATGAGCACTTGAATTGCCCAGGCTTAGAAGGCAAGGGAGCCGACTGATGGTAAATAAGTATAGACAGGTTGTGATGGATATACAGTAGTGTGTCAAAGGGCCTGTTTCTGTGCTGACTGATTCAATGAAACATCTTCCACATTCTATCAGAAGCAGCTTAACTGTTTCTCTGAAGAGGACAATACACAATATCAAAAACATCACGCAACAGATGGTGACAGAACAATACAAGAGAGTTCCTGTCATCTGCTTCCTGTGCACTGCTCGGCTCCTCCATAAACTGCTATATCTATATCTAATGTTTTGAATGATAACCATCAATTTTGTTTTTGAATGAAATAGTTCCCAAATATGTTCATTTACAATGTAACTGTATCTTAACCTACTAAATGTTGGTATAGGCAAAATTCAGACCAATATTTATCTCAAAGATTTTTAAAATCAAGTTCTGCTTGATAATGGCACACATGCCTCTAAGTATGGCTTCATCCTATTCTAATGACAGCAGCCATAATAAAAACAAACGTGCAAGAGCTATATTACAAAATGTTATTATGTTAACTTGCTTCACTTGCCTTTCAGGTGAGAATAACACATTCTTTGATATTATTTTGAAGAGAAGCCAGTGAGTTCTGGCCATTTTTTACAGATCAACCCATAATTTTAATAAATATTGTCCAGTCTTAACAACATTTTTTGTGGATGTTCACTGTGTGCAAATGGATTGTTACTTTATTTACACTACGCAATGACTATATTTCTAAAGTGCTTCTCTCTTTGGCATATACTGTGCTGAATAAAACTTCTTTAACAAGATATATTTGTTCTTTTATTCTTTATATTTTGTTCTTAAGCTTTTGTTTGTCAAAAGGCTATGTCTCTGTTTTGTTGTTGTGTTCCCACTGCCACAGGAAATTGTTTGAAATAACTGGAAAATCCCAAAAGGCACAAAGTCAGGAAGTTAGAGTTTACAGACACTGCAGCATTAGACTTTATTTCAGTGAAATCCACTACGTGGTTTGGCATGGGTGAAGAGAACATTAAAGAACAAAGAAATTTAACTGGAAATTCAGAGATTCATGCCCTGTGGGATTTTCAACCTAAAATAACCACATGTAATGAAGTACTTAATTATTAGAAATAATAATAATAATATCTTTTACTTTTTGCAGTGTTCCATTTGGGTCCTTATTTTTTAAAAAAGCAAGGACTTGTAGGCATTTTCCAGATTATGAGAATTGAAATGATTTCTGCTCCATTCTTTGTTCATCCCCTTAGAACTCCTTTAACCCTGACTTCCCTTACTTTCCAAGTCAATTGATCATTATTTAACTTAGTCTGTATTCTATCATTATAGATAATTTAGTTTTCCCCTCCCCTTCCACCTTTCTTTCAATCCTAAAACTTGACTAACTCCAATTTTTTTTCCAATTGTGATGTAAAAAAAATCACTGACTTGAAAATATTATGAGTTTCCACACTTCAGTAATAATGGTGGGCATTCAGAGCATTTTCTGCTTTTATTTTTAGTGAATTCCTTTCTGCAGATAATAATAAACACAAGAACCACAGAAATTAAAAAAATTCTCCAGCAAGGCATTCATTGTGTTGAATTCACTTCCCTATAACTACTGATGAGACCCTGAGCCAGCAGCTAGAACAAAGCCGAAACATGAAATAAACCTTTATTCAGCAAACCATGCAGTCAGAAATCAACAGTGCAAGCAGAGGACAACTATTTTAAATGGTTACAAAGAACATTTGAGACATTGTCAGGAACAACAACCAATCAGTGAAAGTTAGTCTGGGATTGGGTGTCAGCCAACCAATAGGTGTTGGGAGTTTTGGCTCATTGTAACACCTCCCATTGAAGGTGAATAACTGTCGGATTGGAGCCAAGGGTTGATTTGGATTGGAACTACTGGCTTGCACTGATGACTAGTCCTTCTTAGTGGTCACAGGCTGTCACGGTCTCATAGCGAAGTTGCTTGCGGCTGTGCTGGCACTGGTGGTTGCTTTGGTCGGGTAAGTTGAACCCTTCCAGAAGGAGGTGGAGGTCCATCTCTGCGTTTGATGATCTGCCTGACGAATTTGTTGTGCCGTCAGGAGCACCTGGCCACAACCGGTTGATGTGGTGATGCCAGGGATGTCCGCCTATAGTAACTTCGTAGAGTCCTTTCCCCATATGTTTGAAAATCTAACCAAGTACCCAGGGGTCTTGACCATTACGATACTGTCTGACCCACACTGCAGCTCTGGGCTTGAATGGCTTCACCAGTCAACCAAGGTCTGTGTGGCTGCCTTTGTGCACCTGACCATCTGCTGTCTCATATGTTGGACACTGTGGTAGCATTGCATCTGAAACTGTCTGCAGTTTCCTTCCCAAAAGTGCTTCCCCTCAAGGCCTGGATATAGTGTAATTCAATATATCAGCAGCAAGGTGTTGAGAGCCTTAGCCGATCTCCTTCCCCTCTTTATTTCTGAAGCAACCATTTGGAGGCATCTGCAAACCTCTCTGCTTAGCCATTGGATTGTGGGTGATATGGGGGTGAGCAGATGTAGATAATTCTGCTGCTCTGGCAGAATACTGAAAACCACTTTGCACTGAATTGGGTACTATTGTCAGAGAGAAGTGTTTCTGGCGGTTGATAATTTGAATGGTAGCACCTATTATTGTTGACTTCATAGGTAATACTTCAGGTCATTTGGAATAGGTGTCAACCAGGACGAGGTAGGTACACCAGTTGATTGGGCCAGCAAAGTCAATATGTACTCGACTTTAAGGCCTGGTAGCCTGAAGCTGTGGTTGTGGACCAGCTCATCTTGGATTCTTTGCTACAGTAGAGCACTGAGTACGCTACTTGCATACGGAAGTGATATCTTCATCTATGCCCAGCCAGTACACAAAACTTCTCACCAGGGTTTTCATTTGATTAATGCCTGGGTGACCACAGTGGAATTGCTTCAGTACTTTCAGTCAATATGTTCATGGAATCACTATTCAGTCTCCAAACATTAGGCAGGAGTTCACAGTTGAGAGCCATGTATGACATCGGTAAAAGGGTATGGCATCTTCCCCAACCTTGACTGGCCATCTATCAATGAGGTATCTGGAGATACATCGAAGATGAATTGCAGCAGTTTCTGCTCTGATCTTGTCGACTGTGACCAAAGACCTTCAGTGGTATCCGATAACAACCTGATGGACTTCACAATCTATTGAGATCGCAGCCACGACTGTGTCTTTGTATTCAGTAATCTGCTGATTCGTAAGTCTGGAGAGGGCATCTGCCTGACCAGATTTCTGTGTTGATGTGCACCTGATTTCAAAATCATAGGCTAATAACATTGTTTCCCAGCTTTATAGATGGTTAGCTGTATACAGCAGGATGCCTTTCTTAGACCCGAAGATGGACAACAGTGGCTTATGATCAGTGAAGAGAGTGAAGCGGCTGTCATAAAGCATCTTGTGCAGTTTCTTCACAGCAAAAATGATTCTGAAGGCTTCCTTGTCGGTTTGTCCACAGTTCCTTTCTGCTGTGGTCAGTGATTTGGTTGCATGAATGATAGCTTTTTCTGAACCATCAGGGAAGATGAGGGATATGACAGCACCCACCATGTAGTTGGACACATCTGTTGTGACGATGATTGGCAACTCTGGGTTGAAATGCATCCAGAGAATGTCAGTTGACAGCACATTTCTTAACCTGATCAAAAGCTTCTTGTCATTGTTTAGACCATTTCCATGTGGCACCATTCTTGAGCAGAGCATTGAGTGGCTCCCTCAGCTGGTGCATTGCTGGGAGGAATGCTGAATAATAAATAATGACCGATTATGCCCAAAAATGATTGCAAAGTGCTGACAGCTGATGGAGGAGGCATCTTTAAGATAGCAGAGAGGTTTTCAGGATCTGGATGCTAACCCATGATGAATCCAGATAACTGATGGAAGATATGAGGAGGATGCATTTTCTGCCTGAAGTCACAATCCGAAGTCTTGTAGTTGGTTCAAAACATGGTTCAGACATTGGCATTGTTCTGTCTGATCAATGCCCATCACAGCAATGTTGTTGAGGTAAGCGGCAACACCATCAATACCACTCAGCATGATCTCCATAAGCTACTGGAAAATTGAAGGAGCCACCTTTACCCCAAAAGGCAGGCAGAGGAAGAAATGTAATGGTGGGGAGCTCCTGGGAATCTTCCTCCACTTCTCCAGGAGGCAGCCTTCAGCCAAGTCCAACTTCACCAAGTAGGCACCCCAGTTCAAACTTGCGAAGAGATCTGCTGGTATTGAATACTGGTGAGTCTCCAGAATTACACTGGGACCAGTTGAGAGGTCTGCACACAACCTCACTGTACCTTCCCAGTGTGAGTAGTTGACAACTTTGCTCACATCAGCTTGTTGTGGCTGATCTGGCTCTTGTTCCATGATTGGTAAGGCTGTAGATGGTACTAGTCTTTTGGAATGGAAGACTGGCTTTGCATCCGGACAGATACGGAGTTCTGCTTGCAGTTTAGTGCAGCAAGCTAAATCTACTTGAAACCCTGCTGCGTAGCACTGTTGCAGGCATTGTATGCCCTCGTTACTGATGGTGATAGGCATCAGCTGACATGATTTGAACAGACTTCATCCAGAGGGATGTTCTAGAGATCAAGCTTGTCCATCCAGTCAATGCCAAGGGCATTCAGATCTGGCTAGTAGATTCTCCCTGTAGATTTTTGAAATTTCTTGTCAGTGTGCTTCACTGGCCTAAAAGACAGTGAAGGACAGAAATAGCCTTCTTTGTGACCACAGCATTCACATTTGAGCATTTCCATCAACTACTGAGTGTTGATGTCTGAGCCATTGGAAACTGCATTGGCATAGTCTGGCCAGGAGCTGTTCGCGAATGTCTGCATTACCAGGTGCCTGACATTCGCAAGTGAAAATCAGACACTTCAATTGTGATTCAGTCATGTTATTCAGCTTGAACTTTTCACATTCACAATTGACGACACTGGCATATGTGATGAAGTCATCAGTGTTGTGTTTAACAGGTTTTAGACAATGGTCGCGAACACTGCAGAGAGTTCAAGCTCAAGTTTAATTGTGTCACGGTCTGGTGCGTTGACTCCTCGTTTCTGTTAATTGCCTTTTCCCTGTGTTCTACTGGGCTCTGTGATTAGGGCACCCGAACCGATTGCATGAAAGTTTTGGTTCACATCTACTCGCTGCTGGTTCGTCACCATAGCCAGTGCGCTATGCTCGTCCCGGAGCCGCCAAGAATCATGGACTCAAGGTTGCTTCAGTTCCTGTGGCTGCTAATTGAATTCAGTTGTTTTCATGCCCAGCCGAGTTGCAGGCCGTTTTGCCCCTACTCCGAGGCAAGGTGCGAATTCTGTCACTTTCATGTCTGGCTAAGATTTGCTGGCCGATTGCCACCACTCTGAGCCAAGGTACAAATGGACTGTCATTGTTTGGCTTTTGTCATCTCATTTCCAGCTGAGTAGGTCCGGCCGTTTACCACTACTCCAAGTTGGGAATTCTGTCTCTTCGTGTCCAGCAAAGTGATTGCTGGCTGTTTGCCGCTTCATGAGCTACTCCCTGTCAAGATATGGATTGTCTGTTGTTGTTTGGTTTGGTTGCCTCATTTCCAGCTGTGTAGGTCCAGCCATTTGCCACTGTTCTGAGTTGGGAATTCTGTCTCTCCATGTCCAAGTCCAGGCTCCGGGTCTGATTCCAAGTCCAAGTCCAGGCTCTGTGTCCGAGCTCCTCCTGTTTGTTGCCCCGCATCCTCATCCATGTAAGCATTCTATCGTCACTCCCCAGATTTTCTGGCAACTATTAATAAACACACTTCTGTTACGTGTCTGTGCCCTGCTCTTGGGTCTGCTCCAGCCACTCATTGCAACAAATTGTCATTCAACCATACATGAATACTGATGAAACAGTGAAACCAAGTGAAACAGCAATACTTCAGGGCGAAGGTACAAAACACAGTACCAATAGTCATATACATTGCAAGGCACTTATAGCACATATAAGGGCATAGGAGGGTGGAGCTCAGAATGATAGTGCCTATCAGCGACTCCTTTGCTTGCAACTTCGGAAACAGCTCTATTTCCATCTTTAATATCCCTTTCTTTCCTTTTCAGGGTTCTTTTGAAGACCACGACCTGGACTTACACGCTGACCTCAGTTCTTTGTGGGAATGGGACCTGCTCTCGGGGTCTCACGACCGGCAGTTTTTCGATATGCCAAGAACCTGGCTTAGAAGAGTAGCACACCTTTAGGGTGCCGGACTTTCGTGGCTCTGGAGGGGGGCAGATCTGAGGTCGGTGCCGCCGCAGAAAACTGGTGTGTCGTGAGAGTACACAGACAATCAAAAGCAACGAGCTGACTGCTGGCTGTGCGCCCAGAGACCCGAGAACTTTGGGCACAGAGCTCGAAAAAAGCGACACAACAGACTTTTAACACCATAAATTGGTGAGTTGTTTTGTTATGTCTCCCCTCTCGCTGTGTAATGGGGACACCTCTTTTTCCCTTATTAGGGAGAGAGAGAGAGAGAGAGAGCCTGTGGTATGTTGAATTACTGGGCGAATGAGTTGGCTTTGGGGTGCTGCAAGTCTGTGTCTTTATTGATGCTTTGCTGCATGCTTGAGTGCTCGGTGGAGAGTGCCCGTGCTTTTGTGCTGGTGGGGGAGAGGTGAGCTGGGGGACTGTCATTCATTCTTTGGGGCACTCCTCTGTTTTCATGGATGTTTGCGAAGAAAGAGAATTTCACGATGTATATTGTATACATTTCTCTGAGATTAAATTGAGCCTGTTGATATAGGATAGCAGTAAACATGCAGTCACACAAAAAAATACATAGTCCAAGTCCCTGTGATAATGAATGTTGCCACAATCTGCAGTCAAACACAACACCAAGCGAACACTGGAGGGCAGTACCAACACCAGCCTGGTCACTGTGCCACACTGTCTCTGGCACTGACTCTCCTGGATGGCTGCAAACAAGATGACACTATGACTTCAGGCTTAGTCTTTGCTACAACCAAGGCTACGCCGCTGCCCCGGCATCTGTCTCATCAGAGATGACTGCTCTCCAAAAATGCTTCTTAGCAGTTGGACAGTTTTGTCAAATGATAGGTCACGTGAATTCTTAGGTAGAATGAAGCCGAAATAATGCTCACATTCAGCAGTACCCAACTTTTGGAGCAAGGCCCCTCATCTTTACTGGCAGACTTGACCCGGAAGAGTATCCTCGTAATGTTTGAACCATGATTCAAACGTAACTCCTGAAGCGGCATTGAACTGCAAGTTGGTAATGGACACAACAGCTAACTTACATGAGTTCTTGTTCAATGTTTGACACCAACATCATTGAACCCACTGATAAACTGTTGGTCAAGATTTTGATTAACTTTAGCTGGACCTCCTCAAATTGAGCCTGCTGCAGAATTGCGCAGAAGACTTCTGCTGAAGGTGTCATGCCAATATAACACACCTCGTCAGCAATTTGTTGTGTTCGCTCACCTGTAACTACTGATGAGACCCAAAGCCAGGAGATAGAACACAGCTGGAACTCCAAATAAACCCTTAGTCAGTAAAACTATGCAACTACAAAAATCTCAAACCTCAGTAGTACATCCCAAAACACAACTCTGTAAACACATTTGAGATGTTGATAGGAACAACAGCTCATCAGTTTGTCAGCTGACCTATAGCCATTGGTTGTTTAAGCTGGAGGAGTTATTTTTATTTACTTTCTTATGTATAGACAAACTTAAAGAGCTGAAGTGGAACTCATTCATTACTTCGGGTTGGCCTGTGAAACAGAAAACAGTTGAAACATTCCGTGGGTTAGGCAGCATCTCTGGAAAGAGAAACAGAGTGTATGTTTCAGCTTAAGGACCCTTCATCAGATACTCTTTCTCTTTCACAAATGCTGCCTGATTTGCTCATGTTTCCAGTACTTTTTAATTTTATTTTATACTTCCAGCATCTGCATTTTATTTTTGATTTTCATTTACCTTTGTTGGTTCAGAGCTGTTCTGCTGAAATACAGCTGAATTACAGAAAGTGTTGATTTACCTCAGTATCTACATCTGGTTTCACTGCAATTGAATGGAACGCGGCATCCTCTGCCCTCCATGTCCCAAAAGCATGTTTCAGTGCTTCTCTTGAAGACCGCCTCTTCATGCTTGGATGAATGCTGCATGATTTTCTGAGAAGTTCTGTATGCAATGATCCTTAGCCATTCCTTTTGCCTCCAATAACCAAACCAATTTTAGATGATACCACAGGGTTTGATGCTTGGACTGCTGTTATTCATTAACTCTCCCTCACCAAAATATCGACTCTAAAGAGCACTGCACTTCAAAAACCACTGTGTACAAATCATGCTGTGGTCTCTCTGCCTCCAATTTTAAGCCCCCAAATAACACTAGCTGTGCTAGTGATGGACTTCACAAGCTGACCTTTATAACCGAGAAGACGTATCCTTCATAAACTACAGAAATATAACATACATTGATTTCAAAGAATATTAATATTAGTGATTGAGAGATGTTTTGTTAATGTAATCCAGATATTTCTGATGGTGTCAATCCCTTCTGCGAACATTTTGTATAAATCATTTCTTGGGTGACGCTTCCAGGAAGTCAACCTTTGGCTCCTAGCTAACACCATATAAAATTTTCTTTCTTGTAATGATTATAAAGGGTAGGGAGTGCCACTAAAATCTTTGAAAATAGATTCAAATAATAGCCATCTTGATAGTTCATTTTTAGTGGGTAATGTTGCAATAAACTCTACCCCCTATTTAGGATGTTTTGATTTGTCGTCTACCTTTAGAGATTTTATCACCCAATTCTATCACACTCCAGTGCTCTGGTTTCATGCCATATTCTAAAGATGTATGGGTTAGAGGGTTAATTGGTCACATGGATATAATTGGGCAATGCGCGCTCATTGGGCTGGAAGGGCCTGTTGCCATGTTGTATCCGTAAGTAAAATAAAACAAAGCAAATGAATTATTTCATTTCTGATCCTCAGTGTAAACTTCCTTCCTTTTTGCATACATCTCTTCAACATGGCTCCTCATGAAATTTCCTGGGTGAGATGCTTCTGGGAGTTTTAAACTTGACCTCCTACTTCAGACTCTCTAACTGGATACATGTAAATTCGTCTTTGCAAACACATCTCTCATGGGACTATTTAGTGACTGGAAAGATTCCAAAGGACATGTCTCTATTTTTCAAACAGTATTATAATAGAAGCCAGCAGACCTAAATTTCAATTATTACGGCATGCTTTCCATCAAAACTATGAATAGTTTTACTTTTGCTGCTTAAGGCAGAACATCACTTAATTGGAAGAGAACATTTGATCGTAGATGAAGACATGGTTAAACAGTTGTGAATCAACACGTGGGCACATTTAATCATTTCTTTCATTCCCATCAATATCAAAGAGACCCAGTTAGTGAGAGGAGAGGTGTGTTTCTTGACTGGCTGTTTTACACCAAGAGTTAGCTTTCCACGGACAAATTTTATAGGTGGAACCTTGGATCAATTCAGATTGCTTCAGCAGACAGTCTGGTATCCTTCCCATCACATTATACTTTACACAGCTTCAAGAAATGATGCAAGTTGAACTCGGAGATCAAATTGTTAGCAGTATGTTTTCGAAGCGTTGAAAATATTTTGCTATTAATATATTAGAACTGTTTTGTCAAGTTTAATGAACTTCCCATTCTTAACATGATGCATCATCAAATGTTCTATACATTCAGTGGGCACATTATTAGGTACCTCCTGTACCTTATAAAGTAGCCACTGAGTGTTTGTCTGTGGTCTCCTACCACTGTAGCCCATCCTCTTCAAGGTTCAATGTGTTGTGCATTCAGAGATGTTCTTCTGCACACCTCTGTTGTAAGGCATGGTTACTTGAGCTACTGTTGCCTTCCTGTCAGCTTGAACCAGTCTGCCCATTCTCCTCTGACCTCCCTCATTACCAAGGCACTTACTGGATGTTTTTTTATTTTGTTTCTCCGCATCATTCTCTGTAAACCCCAGAGACTGCCGTGCATGTAAATCCCAGGAGATCAGCAGTTTCTGAGACACTCCAATCACTCGTGGGGCTCCAATTATCACTCCTCGGTCAAAGTCACTTAGATCACATTTCTTCCCCATTCTGATGTTTGGTCTGAACAACAATTTAACCTCTTGACCATGTCTGTATACTCTTATGCATTGAGTTGCTGCCACACGATTGGCTGAATAGATATTAATGTGCAGGTGTACCTAATAAAGTGGCAACTGAACAGGTGGCACAGTCAAAGGTCAGGTGCTGTTCCGTTGCTGCTCTGCGTTCCGTGTTAATACTTGGAGGTTGTTCATATTGACCAGTGAACCCCCTGCTCTTAACACTCAATTGTTAACCATTGGCTTTGTACGTGCTTTGATTGTTCTGAAAAAGTAAATACTTGAATGCCGCTTTCTCTACATCTTAAACAATTAAATCATCTTTTATTCATTTTCAGATGAAATATTTGCTGAAGGAAAGAAATATGTTCCTATATTGCCTTTCATGTCCTACTATGTGTCCCAGCAGCTGAATTACCTTTGAAGTGCACTTAGTTAGTTTGATAGAAATGCTGGAGATAGTTCACAGACAACAAATTCACAGAAACAGCAAGATGCTTGACTCAAGAATCAACCAAAAGATACTGGTTCAATAATCACTTCTGACCAGCCTACTGGGGAAATTCTTTTGGACTTTCTCAAGAAATGTCACCAATGTTTTATGTTCACTTGAAAAGGCAGCTAGGGACTGGAACTCAGTTTAATGTCACAACTGAAAGATGACACCTTTTACAATGGAAAAACCTCTTGATACTGCAGTTGAGACCACGACAGAGTCCTGACATAATTTAGAAATGAGGACAGCAGCTAAAAGCCAAACCACAGTTTAGCAGGAATCTGATTTTCTTGTTGATTATGAGCATTTTTGGCACTTAATAATAAGTGATTCAACATAGAGCTTGAAGTTATTCTTTGCCAATAATCCAGTTTCTATGCTTTGAATAGATCCTTTAGTTTTGGTTCTGAAGCAAGTGCTGGCAAAGTTGTACTTATTGGCCATGATCTGCTGCTCTTAACATGAGAGGGTTACAGGAGGGCAGGAGGATAAATCTACCCATTGAGGCCGGATGGAGTTGTTGGATAAACCACATGAGGCTGGAAAATTTCTGTAGTTTATATTGCTGTCAAACAAGGCAAGGAATAAGGATGGAACTCCTCTGTACACATTGCTCAGCTGAAATCAGTGACTGACATAACAACAGATCAAAAGTTATTATTGAAGGTAAATATAAATTAAATATATTACACTGCTTTCCCCTAAAAAAACACAAATAGAACATAGTACACTACAGCACATACAGGCTCTTTGGCCCATAATGTTATATCGACCCTTTAACCTACTCTAAGGTCAACCTGACCCTTTCCTCCTACATAGCCCTCCATTTTTCTGTCATCTGTGTGCCTATCTAAGAGTTTTTAAATGCCCCT
>JAUOBT010030559.1:0-12936 GCA_032362145.1 Hypanus berthalutzae
ATGGCGGTGCAGGCTCGAAGGGCCGAATGGTCTACTTCTGCACCTATTGTCTATTGTCTATTGTCTATTGTCTATAAACAGAAAGGAAATAAGCAGCAGAAGCCGAAGGCAGAAATTTCTGCAGGAAATCTACAAATCCGGTAGCAGCCATGAAACGGGATAAGTACACGAAGTTTGAGGAACTCAGCAGGACAGGCAGCATCTCTTAAAAAAAAATAAGCAGAAGGTGTTCCGTGTCGAAACTCATCATCAATTCCTAATGGAGAGTCCCGGCCCGAAAAGACGAGTGTTTACTTTCTTCCATAGATGCTGCCCGGCCTATGGAGATCCTCCAATTTTTTTTGAGTTTATTACTTTGATTTCCAGGATTTACACATGTTCTACTGTTTGTGAATGGACGGTTCAGGGCGAGATCCTTCGCCAGATATAGAGAGCAGATGTGAGAACAAATATCTAGGGGGACAGACTAAGTTTTGAAAGGTCAGAACAGGTGAGTGTTCAGTTGGGTGCGTGAGGTGAGGTAGAGTAAGGAGATAATAGCTGGATTGGGGAAAGCGTTGACGATGAAGTGGTCACACAGGAGAGGTGACTGGAACCCCGGACAAAGCGAAAGAGCCGTGCAATCGTTTAAAAGTGAAGTGGATTGTTAGAAGAAGTGGTTATCGGGAAACTGGCCTGGGGAATGGATAAACAGATAGTGTGGAGGGGGAATTATAACTGCAAAATGGATAAGTCGATGTTCATGACATCATTAGTACAACAGCTCCCTCGGATGACGGGAATACACAGGAAGACACGGAAAATTTTGCAGGAACTCAGCAGCTCAGGCAGTATCTGTGGAAAAGGTATGACGATGGACGTTACGGCTCGACGCCCTTCATCGTGACAAGAATTGTAGCGTAGAAGCCAGAATAAGGTGGTGGAGAAAGGGAAGGAGGACAGGCTGGAGGGTGAAAGGAGAAGCCAAGTTGGGAGGGGAAGGAAGATGAGCCAGGCAGCGGCGAGGAAGAGAGAAGCTGGGAGGTAATAACTAAAAAGGGTAAAGGCTGAAGAAGAACGAATCTCTTCGTAGTTGACAGTGCAACCTGGGAGAAAGGGGAGAAGGCCGTGACAGAAGGAATTGGTAGCTAGTGAGGGTAAGAACTGGGACAGGTGACACACCTCACCCTATGGACATGTGACAAATTAATTTGATATTGAAATAAAGTGAATCTTTACACTCCGAATTCTTTAGTATTAAACGTTTGGATCATATTCCTCCGCCGTCTGGGTCCTTGTCAAATAACTTAATAAATTCCAATTGGACAAAATCCGCAGTCTACCCTCATGAATCACCTTCGCCACATCTTCGAAATAAATAAAAAACTCTATTAATGTTTGTTGGAAAGTTATTGAACGGAATGAAATCGCGCTGACCATACATCATACACCATTTCTCTTCACGAGCACAGAAAAAAAATATAATCCCAAAGAATGTCTTTCCAATAAACTTCCCTTCTACAGCATGAGACTCGTTGTTTCATTCTCTCCTGGGGTATATCTACTTCCCTTCTTAAATTACGGAATGACATTAGGGACGCGCTGGTCCGCTGAGGCGCCATCTGTGGCGACATAGCAATGTCAGGTCTTGTTCAAGATCCCAGCAATTCCATGCCTCCCTCGAGACCGCGGATGTCATCTCTCGAGGCACAGGGTTTTGATACACTTCTGTATTAGCACGCTGCACACCGGTCTAATATCTCCACGCATTCAGGATGGTGACTGCCAACATAAAGAATCCATCGGGAAGCCCGCCAAGCGCAAGTGTCGGCTTTATTCAGTTGTGGTCCGAACCATTCACTGGTAACGTCTTGCTTTGGGTGCAGGTCCAGATTGACTTATGTCCCTCTAATGACCCACCCCCTCGATCGTTCAGTTTTCTCCTTGAACATCTTCCCTATGCTTCTTTACAACCCTCTGCTATCCTGCTTGTTGTTAGTTTCATAAAGCTCACATTCTCTGGCTTAAATGCAGCACATCCATCTAAATCCGCTGTCCCCGAACAGAGACATTCTTATCCTTCCTTCTGCCACGCCTATATTGTGCTCCCTACAGTTTCTCCTTAAACCGATATAAACCCTCGATTTGCCCATATGCAGTTTCTCGCAAGACATCCTGCCTCATTCCATCTGTCAGAGATAGCCCCTGTTCTATTGTAGTACTCCACTGCAAGATCTAGCATTACCCTCGTCGGAACTATCTGGAGACAGTCGAAGAGGTGATTAAATTTTTTTCCAAATGCGTTTACACTGAGCATTCAGGCCTCTTGCTAAATTTTCGCATGTTGCGGCCGGCCCTCTGGTTGGATCATGGACATATCGATTTACGAAGCCCTTTGGCGGCCTCTACAAATTGCCCTCCCATCTTCCTCAACTTGACGAAGGAAGTCTGATTCCATCAAACTGAATTCGAAGTCACCCACAACAGTAACAGTATCGCACAACTTCCCAATCGGTCTGAACACCGTTTCTTCAATGTCTCGTTGGACTTGGAGAGGTCCGCGGCAGTGAAGATGCCAGACCGATCAGTGAAGGACTGGGTTTCATTTCACCTGGAAAGACGAGGGCTCAATAGAAAGAATCAGTACCAGCATTTATCAGAGTCTCAGCGGGTGCTGGGTCAGGCCATGGAGAACTCCATCCCTAATGGAGATGGGGGTGAGCGGGGACGTCTGGAACCCTCATGCAATTTCCGGTGAACTCGTTGTGACTTCCACAGTAAAGACTGGTGCAAAAAGATTCAGTATTCAGTTAGACATACAAACAGCAGTGTGATCACCAAAACAGTCTGTGGATAGAACGGTGGTGATGGTGGGGGTGTTGAGTGGGGAGGTAGAGATGATAACGTTGGATCATTAAAATATATAAGAAAACTTCGAAATGGGATCCGTCAAGAACAGGGGAAGAAGACAATCGGGTGATTTTTCGCTCTGTCTTTCTGCTATCGCCCTGATAAACCTGAGCAGAGCATCAGATAAACCGTGCATTGTATACAATGGAAGGTATAGAGAGGTAATCTTGTTATCTCGGCCGAGCGGCTGGTTAACGCCGATTTACTGACCTGAACGTGAGTCGGAGAGAACAAAATAATTCAGCTGAGCCGTAAAGTTTCGTCACGCTTCAACTACATCGGATGGAACGGGTCAGAGGTCTTGGAGCAGGCAATGTTGACATGCACCATTTGCACTCAAAAGTCATTTTTTTTAAAACAAGGAAGTTCAAATGCAAAGGCAGGGGAACTCCGGAGATTAACCATTTCCAGAAAGATCCTGCTTGCCAGCGGCAGGGAGTAGAGAGGATCGACCTTCGGGGCGACGGGAGGACCCCTCTTTCGCTGTTATAAATCGGAAAAGGTGACTGAGTGAGTGTCGGTACAAAAGCAATAATAGAGTCCACGTCAAAATAGTTGAAAATAGTTATGTTATTGCTTCAGCAAAGACGATAAAGTGTGATCTTTGATGAATTGAGTGTGCTAAGCTGGTTCGCTTGATGAATGCTCAACCGGGGAAGAGATAAAGTAGCGGGCCGTATTTTTTATCTTTTCCTTATCGAGAAATATTTAATTACAGGCGGCACGCAAGTCAGATGAGAAGGATGAATTTCAGAGAGATGTGAGGGTCATGCTACTTATACAATTGACTGGAATGCCCTGCCTGCAGATGAAGGCAGATACATCAGGGAGCTGGAATCGACATTAAGGGCACACGACTGCGAGGTAACTGAAGGAGGCGTACATTCTGTAGGTAGAAGGGATAGGTTACGCTGTGCATTTGGTTACGTATTTAATTCAGCCTGTAGCGAAATGTGGGCCGAAGGGCCTGTTCCTGTACAGGACTCTTCCAATATAAACTGCAACGGAGGGATCCGTCAAGGCGAACAGTTTCGCAGTTTGAATGGAATGTTGGATTCATTGACAAGTTCAACAGGAGAGGAAGGGCAGTAAAATGAATTCTGCTGCTTGCAAACTACTGAGGGTGGATTAGCATTACCAGACAGGGTTCAAAGTCCGGGGGATGAAATGATTAGCGAACTGTGAATATGATATGCATTTCCTTGTGCGTTAATAGACAACTGGAACAAAGCAGAGCAAAGGAAATGAATACAAATGTTCCCGATTAAACTGAAGTTTACACGTTCCCTATGCCTTCGCTCACAACCTCGTAGCCAGAGGTTGGGAAATGAATGAACGTTTGTTTTATAGCCGGTCCATTTGAGAATTTGAGGTCGCTGATGTCGGATGCTGGGTTATTAAACCGCGGCTCACGGAATCAGATGGGGAGATGTGTCTATCAATCTGTACACGGTTCGTAGGTGGAGAGTGATGGTTAGTTTAAATACTCGGGCGGGCCAAAGGGAAAGTCTAAATGCTGAAGAGGGATGTGGTGTTGTGCAGTTAGAGCAAAGTAGTGAGGGAAGGAGTGAGGCTTGAAGGAAAGGAGATATTGATTGAAGAGGCGTGCGGAGAGATGAGCAGAGAAAGGGCAGTGGGAGCCAGAAGGAGAGAGGCAACATAGCAAGCCGGCAAGGAAAACAAACAGAAGGAGTTTAACTTCCCATCCTGCGAGCAACAGTGTCGGGTTTCATGTCATCTATCCCGTCAAGATCGCAAACTCCTCCTTAAGGCCACCGGTCTCTCTTCAATGGCCCAATTAATAAAGTTCCAGGTTGTACGATAATCGTGGGCTCCTAAGTCGAGAAAGAGCCACGGTTCGGTTCCCGGTTGTGCATCGAACACAAGGGTAATCAATCCATTATAGAATACACAGATATGTTCCATTCAGGCAGGGAAAGGATGGTAGATTAACGAAACATGGCGTACAAAGTATGCAGAAAATCTAATAAAGAGGAAAAGAAAAGCCCACATAAGTTTCGAGAAACTGGGTCCTGTTAGAGCTCTAGAAAAGTATAAGGTTGCTGGGAAGCCTAAAATGGACTATGGAGAGCCACAAGGACACCTTAGAAGAATTAAGGAAAGACCCAGGTCATTCTACAGGTATGTAAAGAGCAAGTGGATGAGTCATGTGAGGTTAGGACCAATCAGGTGGGAGACGCGTGCATGGATTCGGGGGAGGGCGAGGAGGTACATCATGAAGACATTTGCCTCAGTATTCACTAGAGAAGACGACCTTGGCAAGCGGGCTGAAGGAAAAGATCTTTTGAAAAGCATTTAGGTAAGTAACACACACAAAATTATCGGTGGAACGCAGCAGGCTCGGCAGCATATACAGGAGGGAGAGTCGACGTTTCGGGCCTAGACCTTATCCCATTCCTTCATTATTTATTTATTCCCCCACTCCTTTTGTTCTCTCTCTGCTCCTCTCACAATCACTCCTTGCTTGTTCTCCATCTCCCTCTGGTGCTCCCCTCTTCCTTTCTTTCTCCCTCGGTCTCCTGTCCAATGATCCTTTCCCTTCTTTAGCTGTGTAGCCCTTTTGCCACTCACCTTTCCAGCTCTTAGCGTCACCCCTTACCCTCCTGCCTGCTCCTATCATTGCGGATCTCCCCCTTTTCCTCCTACTTTCAAATCTCTTACTATCTTTTCTTTCAGTTAGTCCTGACGAAGGGTCTCGGCACGAAACGTCTACAGTGCTTCTTCCAATAGATGCTGCCTGACCTGTTGCGTTCCACCAGCATTTTGTTTGTGTTGCTTGAATTTTCAGCATCTGCAGATTTCCTGGTGTTTGTAAAGTTAGGTAAGTCACCGGGACCGGATGAGATATTCCCCAGGTAACAGTGGGAAGCGAGGGATCGGTCTGCTGATCCTCTTGCGATGAACTTACTGTTATCAATCAGGACGTGAGAAGTATCGCAAGATTGAGGGTTGCAAATGCTGTTCACTTCTTCAAGAAAGGGAGTAGAGGGAACCGGGGAAATTAAAGATGGGTGCGTCAGACTTCAGTAGTGGGAAAGTTGGAAATTTGCTGAGGAAGATCATGGGAGGGATGAGTTATCAGCACTTCGAGAGATATAATCTGATTAGGGATAGTCAGCATGGCTTTGTCAACGGCAGATCGTGTCTTTCGAGCCTGATTGAATTCTTTGGGGAAGTAGCAAAACACATTCAGAGAGAGAGAGAGAGAGAGAGAGAGAGCGAGAGAGAGAGAGAGAGAGAGAGAGAGAGAGAGAGAGAGAGAGAGAGAGAGAGAGAAAGAGAGAGAGAGAGAGAAGAGAGATGGGGTTGGGAGAGAGAGAGAGGGTGTGAGCGTGTGTCCAGTTTTACTGACGGCACCATGACAGCAGAAATAGCAGGTAGTGTTGAGGATGCACGGTGCCTGAATAAACAGATGGACTACTTTGGAAAATGGGCAGTTCGGTGACAGATATGGTATAGTAAAAGAAATTGTATTAAGTTGTATTACTTGTACGAACACGTATTTCGTTCGGAGATAAAACGGCGTAGACTGTTTTCAAAATAGGGAGAAAATACAGCAATCAGAAATGCAAGGATATGTGGGTGTCCTCTCATAGAAATCTTCAATTTTTCACCTGCAGGTTGACATGGTGATAAAAGGCGAATGCAACGTCGATATTCCTTTCGCGAAGACTAGAATATGATTTCAGTAGCCCTTCGTAGCTTCCCGCCGAAACGCGGAATGGGAGAAGTGTAGGTACACTTATAGGGGTGTATGATGGACCGCCTCATGGGGAGCGAAATTGGAGGAACAAATTTGTAAGGAGGTAGCAGATATCTGTAGTAAGTACAGGGTTGTGATTGTGGGACACATAGACTGGGAGGCCCATACTCTAAATGGGAAGGATGGTTTGGAGTGTGTTAAATGTGTGCAGGTCAGATTTTGCAGCAATGCATAAAGATAACAACTAGAGAAGGGGCAGCTTTGGATCTCCAGTTAGGGATTGAGATAGGTCAGGTGACGGAGGTATGTGTAGGGGAGCACTTAGGGTCCAGTGATCACAATGTCATTAGTTTCAAAATAATTATGGAGAAGGGTAGGACTGGACCCAGGGTAGTCTACCCAGGGTAGACTGGACCCAGAGAACAAAAGGGTCAAAACCCAGGGTTTTGATTGCAGAAAGGCTAACACAGAGAAGATGCAAAAGGATTTCGTAGTACTGGATTGGGACAATTTGTTTTAGGGAAAGGACATAACAGAGAAATGGAGATCACTTACTGTTGAAATTTTGAGGGTACAGAATATTAATGTTCCTGTTAGGTTGAAAGGAATGATTAAAAGTTTGAGAGAGTCATGGCTTTCAAGGGATGTTGGAAATTTGGTTCGGAAAAACGAGAGATATCTACTATAAATATAGGCAGCATGGAGTAAATCAGGTGTTCGAGGAATGCAAAGAATGTATAAAGAATTTAAAAAAAACTAAAAGAAGATACGAGGTTGCTTTGGCAAGTAACGTAAAAAATAAAATCCAACTGGTTTCTACAGTTATATTAATTGCGAAAGGATAGTGAGGGATAAAATTGGTCCCTGAGAGTATCAGAGTGGACAGCTACGTGTGGAGCCAAAAGAGATGGGGGAGATTTTGAACAATTTCTTTTCTTCGATTTTCACGAAGGGGAAGGATATTGAGTTGTGTAAGGTAAGGGACACAAGTAGGGTAGTTATGGAAACTACGATAATTAAAGAAGAAGAAGCACTGGTGCTTTTAAAGAATATAAAAGTGGATAATTCTCCGGGTCCTAACAGGATGTTCCCTAGGATCTTGAAGGAAGTTAATGCAGAAATAGCAGGGGCTCTGACAGAAATATTTCAAATGTCATTAGAAACGGTGATGGTGCCGGTGGATTGGCGTATTTCTCATGTGGTTCCATTGTTTAAAAAGGGTTATAAGAGTAAACCTAGCAATTATCGGCCTCTAAATGTGACGTTAGTGGTGGGTAAATTAATGGAAAGTATTTTTAGAGATGGTATATATAATTATCTGGATAGACAGGGTCTGGTTAGGACAGTCAACATGGATTTCTGCGTGGAAGGTCATGTTTGACAAATCTTATTGAATTTTTTGAAGAGTATACGAGGAAAGTTGTCGAGGGTAAAGCAGTGGATGTTATCTATATGGACTTTAGTAAAGCCTTTGTCAAGGTTCCACATGGAAGGTTAGTTCGGAAGGTTCAATAGTCATGTATTAATATTGAAGCAGTAAAATGGATTTAACAGTGGCTGGAGAGGAGATGCCAGAGAGTAGTAATGGATAACTGTTGGTCAGGTTGGAAGCCGGTGACTAGCTGTACGCCTCAGGGATCTGTACTGGGTCTGTTGTTGTTTGTGCTGTACATTAAAGATCTGGATGATGGGGTGGTAAACTGGATTAGTAAGAATGCAGTTGATACTAAGATAGGTGGCGTTGTGGATAATGAGGTATGTTTTCAAAGCTTGCAGAGAGATTTAGACCAGTTAGAAGAATGGGCTGAAAGATAGCAGATGGAGTTTAATGCTGATAAGTGTGAGGTGCTACATTTTAGTAGGACTAATCAAAATAGGACATACATGATAAATGGTAGGGCATTGAGTAATACAGTAGAACAGAGTGATCTAGGAATAATGACGCATAGTTCCCTGAAAGTGGAATCTCATGTGGATAGGGTGTTGAAGAAAGCTTTCAGTATGCTGGCCTTTATAGATTAGAGCATTGAGTAAAGGAGTTGGGACGTAATGTTAAGATTGTACAAGGCGTTGGTGCGGCAGAATTTGGAGTATTGTGCACAGTTCTGGTCACCGAATTATAGGAAAGGTGTCAACAAAATAGAGAGAGTACAGAGGAGATTTACTAGAATGTTACCTGGGTTTCAGTACCTAAGTTACAGCGAAAGGTTGAACAAGTTAGTTCTTTGTTCTTTGGAGCGTAGAAAGTTGAGGGTGAAACTTGATAGAACTATTTAAAATTATGAGGGCGATAGATAGAGTTGATGTGAATAGGCTTTTTCCATTGAATGTACGGGAGTTTCAAACAAGAGAACGTGAGTAGAGAATTAGGGGTAGAAGTTTAGAGGTAACACGAGGGGAAACGTCTTTACTCAGAGAGTGGTAGCTGTGTGGAACAAGCCTCCAGTAGAAGTGGTAGAGGCATGTTCGATATTGTCAAGTAAAGTAAAATCGGATTGGTCTCTGGACACGAAAGGAATGGATGGTTATGGGCTGAGTGCATTCTGCGGGACTGAGTGAGGGTAAGCGGTCGGCACGGACTAGAAGGGCTGAGATGACCTGCTTCTGTACTGTAATTGGTATCTGGTTATATGGTAATACGCTTCTGTAATGTGCTACATGTTAATCACAGATGCATTGCTGTATGTTCTGAAATCGACAGTTATTAAAAATTTGCTCTATGATCAAAATGTTGCTTTCTTGGGGGGAGGAGTGTTGTCTACCCTATTTTTTCTCATTCTTCTGTGGGCTGTCGCTTTAAAACGCCGAAAGAATAAAACTGACATTTGCTCTATTGGATTTCAACTGGCAACAGTGTGTTTGGACTTATCCAAGGACACTGCCTGCTTCTGAGCTGCTGTGGCGAAAAGCGGTGGAGTTATCTGATGGGCAATCAATGGTTTCTCTGTGGCTTGTTTACATTTTCCTCCGGCTTGTTTTCAATAAGCAAGGTCTGATGATTCACTTACCAACAGACTGTTCGAGTCCAGATGGACTCGGTCAATAGAAGACACCAGTGAGTCGGTCGCTGGTTTAAACTTTCAGTAGCCCAAAAGGGGTTAGTAAAGATCGATCCAGAGTATTGGTAAATGACTCTCACAAGTTTTCTGCAACTAGAAAATGCTTGCAGGAAGAGAAGAGAGGAGAGGAAGGTTTGGAACAGTATAAAGCTCGTGACAAAGAGATCACAGTTTGCACTCTCTCTCTGAGTAGCCCCAGGTGGTCAATGTGTTTCCATTCGGCTAAGGAAGTGTGATTGTCACTTAGGTAATCCGCAGGTGTGGATCTTCGGGTGAGGGGAAATCCTTTGTCAGTACCACGTGTGTGTTTACCCTTTCTCTGGGTGTTGTGGTTCGCTGAAGAACGGCACCCTTGTGGCAAATCACTGTTGGAGTTATTTCGTATGTCGTGGAACTGAATAAGTGGCTATCACGTTGTGTTTTTGGGGTAAAAATGTGGAATCTACCGCTGTGTCGCCCCTTGCATGGGTGATTCCCTGAAAGATGGTCCCCTTTTTTGATAAGCTACTATTGGTGCCTATCCGTTAGTGTATTTTGTTTGAGTAACCTGTAGCCACCACTTTGAGATGTCCCGTAGCTGAATTCGGGTGTGGTACCACTTGTGTTGAAAGGATTTTCGTTGAAGATCACTGGCGGTGATATTTCGTGTCTGTGCAGTGGAACAACTTCGGAGATAAAACCTACTGCTATTGTTATTTTGGAATATCAACATAATTGCCTTCTCACAACATATGCCTTTGGATTACAAATCTCTCTCACCAACAACAGCAACCTCATGCATTGAACTGGCCTTTCTTACACATCATTGTAAGAGTGTACCCACTTACCCCTAGACTGGAAGGAGCTTGGTTTTCCTATTTCCACACTTAAGTACAGATATATCAAAGCTAAGCCATTATAGTACGGTATTGCGTAGTTTACTAATAAACACTATTAGTTTATAGCAATACCAGAATGCAGTGCATTCTCCATTTCTGCTGGCTTTTTAACCCGGTCATGGGGTGGGGGGGGGGGTGTGTGTAGTTTTGTTCAGTTGTATTCATGTATTGTTCAATGATAGATTGCAGACAGTTAACTTAACACTTAGCAGAAAGTATTACAAATTATCAAGAACTTAGAGCAGGGTATCTAGAAGAATTCAAGTTAATCAGGCAACTCATTTTGTGAAGGGAAAACTTATGCTTGACTAATTTAATGGAGTTCTTGGAAGAAATAATATGCTGTTGATAAAAGCAGACAAGTGATATAGTTTTCTGTAAGATATTTGATATGGCGCCAGATTACAGGCTATTGCAGAAAATAAATAAATAAATTAGAAAAATGACAGAATTTGTTTTCTGCAAAAGGAATCAAATACAAAAAAGTCATGCCTCTAATGTTTGGCATCTGTAAGAATGTATCTGAAATACATGTGCAGTACTGGTCTCTTAACTTAATACATTTAGAACCAACTCAAACGTTTACTCATCTAAACAATGAACTACGTGGGAGGGAATTGCAAAGCATAATGCACAGGATGCAGAAAACTTTGTCAAAGTTTAAATAAATCATTGAGTTAGAATTAAAGGAACAGAGAGATCCTGGAAGGTTATAAGACCTGAGAAGGAAAGTTTAGAGGAGAGAGAACTTTAAAATGAGATGGTACTTAACTTGTAGCCAGTACGGCGAACAAAACCTGTTACACAGCAGTATAAACTCATTTTTGAAGAGAAGAGCAAGGGAATCACACTAATAATGAGTATGAATAATTGCCTGAACACATCAGTCACTTGGGTAAGAGTATCGACACTGGATAAAATGAGGCAGGGATGGAAATACATAGTCCAAACAATAAACCCAATATGTGGTCCAAACCCACCTGAGTCAAATACCATGGTCGTGGATAGTCTGGCTCGAGTTCTGGCAGTTACCAGAGCTCGAGATTTTTTTTTGTTCAAGAGAATGTATTTTGTGATACAAACTGGTTTACAGCCCGATTTTCAGAAACCGGCAGAAAAAGTGAAGATGCCGAGCATGCCGGTGAAGTGGGAGATTTGACTGATGGCAATATGTTAGCACTTTAAGTCTGCAAAGGGCAGAACGAGAACCAGATAAGCTCCCAGCTACAGGACAGTACAGGTCAGGGGAACTAGCGGCCCTCGAGAGAGTCCGTTCCATTCTGCCCAGCCCAGCTCAGCGACCAGACTCCTAGCACCAGAACAATTTGCTCTCGGGCTCCTTCCGCGCACTATCACTGAGCCTCGGCCTAGAGCACAACCACAATCGCCCACCACAGCCTAAGCCTGTCCTTACCTGAACGCCCGACGGAGGGTTGAACGCAGCGGAACTACTGCTCGGGGGAAGGGATTGCTGACGAACCGAGAGGAGCACATGATTCAATTCTGGTTCCGCGGAATTTGAGAGCCGTGTGGCACTGGGGGTGGAAATAAAAATGTGGTCGCAAAATGTGTTGTTGCGTGGAACTTCGTCGGAAGCTTTGCAAGATTATTTCACCAACCTGCCCTCATCAGTCCAGGTGAACAGCTGTTCAAATAACTCAGTCAAATTCATCAGACACGCTTCCCATTCACAAAGCTAAACTTGGTTATCATGGACGAACTCGGTCAAATGATGGAGGGGACAGACATTGGCTAGTGGTGGGGCGAATGAAGGAGAGAGAGGAAGGTAGGAGTGGGGGGTGACACAGGGAGGGGGAAAGTATGGAAAGGGGAGAAGTGGAAATTAGAGGATGAAGGTGGGTGGGAGCAGAAAGGGGGAGGATGGGGAAGGAGAGGGAGAAAGGCAGGTGGAAATACAGTAGAGAAATGGTTGAAGGGAGTAAGGTAAAGGTAAGGAAGGATGGGAAGGAAAGGTAACAGGAGTTTGTTGGAGAAAAGGTAGAGGGAAGGGCAGAGTAGAAAGGGAAAGCCTGTAGCCTATGTTCTTTGTCAATTCAAGTGCATACCCAGATGTTTTTAATGTTTGTAGAGTGTTTGCCTCCACCGTCTTTTTGAGTCCAATTCAAGATTACAACCAACCTCTCGGTTGTAACCTGAAACCTGCATCATTTTATGATGGGAACTATTTTTCACAAAATTCAACTAACACAGCTGATGTTTTCTCATGTTGGAAATGCATTCAATAAAGTAAATCTTCACACAGTTTCATTTTTATTGCTGCAAATTCATGCTCCTCAGCTATTGCAAACCACCATTCTTTAACGAGCTCACAAAAATGCGCAATCATAATCGCTTGAAAACGGACGTGGGAGCACGGAGGAACATC
>JAUOBT010030757.1:0-12867 GCA_032362145.1 Hypanus berthalutzae
TGTCTGATGTATTGATCAAATGGTTCCAGATATAACACGAAGAGTAATAGTGACCATGTACACCCTAGTCTCGTGCATCTTTCTAGGTTAAGACTATTAGATAATTATCATTGTCTTTAATCCTAGCAGTAGGATTGCCATATAGTGTTTGTATATTTTTAATAATTGTGTCTTGGAAACCAAATCGATGTAAAACTCCAGTAAACTCCGGAAAATTCGAGTTAACCGAATCAAATGCTTTTTTAGCGTCCACGGTTATCAGTATTGCTTAAATTTTATTATTTGTTTTGTATATGAACCATAATGTGAAGTGTCCTTCCTATATTTCTTGAGTCTGGCGTTGTCGTATAAAACCTGTCTGATCATTACATATCAATGAGGGTAGAAACTCCTCTAACCGTTTGGCCATGATGGAGGTGAATAGCCTGTAATCTACATTAAGAACGGATATTGTTCTAAATCACCCGCCTTCCTTTTTATCCGTCCCTTCATACGCTATAGCTGTGATTATTACTTCCAACTGGGTGCATTTGTGCCTTTTTAGAGCCAAGTTCAGTGTGGGGAGTAAAACAGGAATTAACTCATTTTCAAAATCTTTGTGACACTCTGCCGTATAGTCATCTGATCCTGGTGACCTGTTTAGTTTAACCTTACTAGTTGCATCTTTTAATTCCCCCACATATCAGGAGACCTTTTTTTTCTGTTACCATAATATCAGTAATTTTCTGAAGGAAACCAATTCACTTCCCGATTGCGTATGTATACAATAGTGTATCTGAATTGCCGTCTGTAGTCCCCCTGACAAGAACATATCTGCCTTCTTTATCTCCCATTTCGATATCTTTTCAAAATTTAGCATATTTGAGTTAAGAATAGCAACTCCTCTCCTATTTTCTGATTTATATGAGGAGAAAAAGTGATTACTAAAGCCCATTCTCTGTAGTTTTTATGCTCATTATCACTTAAATGAGTTTCCTGTAAATATACTACATGGGCTTCTTTTTTCATTTTGGATAAAATTCTCTTATACTTAATTCAGTAAATAAATCCATTACACAGAAAAGATTTCCCTGTATACTCCTATATACACACACACAGAAAAAAATATATATATATATTTGCATACATGCATACACACACACATTTATACACACGTATACATACACACATACATGCATTACACACATACACATATATGCACATAAATATATATATATTCTCATTCAGGTGGGGGAAAAGGGGTAGGTGAGCGAACAAAGAATAACAACTCAGTAATATAAAATCCACATTATATTAAGTATTTCTCGAGAAAGTTATATAACTGTGTACTTTTGCTTTTGTTTAGCTTCTAAACAGTTTTAAAGTTAGCCAAACCTTATGGCTATTCTGAAGTGGTTGAGGACTGTCTTTGGGAAACTCCCGGTCTCTTCCTGATTTGTTTCTCTTGGCCTCCTCCCGTCTGCTTCCTTCTCGCTTCTCGCACTATTTCTCAAGCGGAGGGGACAACTCCTCAGCCAGGCTTTCCTTCGTTTTTGTCATGCTGACCGGCAACTCTCCGGACTTGATGACTGTAGTCGCCTCTTCCACTGTGAGGTACAACCGCGTCCCGTTGTGATAAAACACCCGAAGTTTAGAAGGTTACGGAGTTTGAAATCTAATGTTATTTTGCTTTAATACTCGCTTTACTTCGGTGTATTCTTTGCGATTCTGGAGGACCGCGTTGGGTAATCTTGGACGAGATATATTAATTTATCCAATAGAAGCACTCTCTATTTACTCCAGGCCCTCCTTAGAATCTCCGCCTTGACGCTGTACCGAAGAAATTTAATTATAAGTGAGCGTGGTTTTCCATCCTGGGTAGGTTTTGGGACTAACGCGCGGTGGGCTCTTTCAAGTTCCAGCTTCATAGCCGGGGGAAGATCCTGCGTGTTCCACAGTAACTTTCCGACAAACTCGAGACCTACTCAGTCCTGCATCCTTCTGCATCATTCTCATCATAGTCCGAATTTTTATTTAATCGTGAAGATCCTTATTCTTTTTGAAACAAAAACTGTTTCGCCTTTAGATCTTTTTGAACACTTCCGCTTGCTTGTGCATTTCGTCTACCCTAAAGGGATTTGGTAAGATCCCAACTTGCATTTACTGCCGGGACCGACAAAAAGTCTGCATTGCAATGATATTTGATCGTCCCTGCCAGGACTGTAACACAATTTTTCTTCCAGGCTTGTTTCCATTTCGCAGTGATAATTTTGTTCACGTTCACAGTCAGTGCTGCCTGAAACTCAATAGTGCCTCGTTCTATTGTTCCGATTGTTCATTGGGAGCCATTGTTGAACATGTTCTTGTAAGATTCTATAAACTAATCATTTCCAAGTTCATCATTAACCCCACCAGTAAACTGAAAACGATGGTATTAATCTTCTGTTCAGCCATAGTCACAAACTACACTCCACTTTTTTTTGATTCCACTCTTTAAACTTAAAGCGTACTGTAATCAACAATGGTTTCTGTTCCAAAGGACTTGCATTGCTGTAACGATATTGGCAAACTTCACTTCGCCTGGAATGTTTAAAGCAATTGCTACTCAGTGCAAATTGTCTCCTGTTTAACCAATGACTTCAATAATTGGACACTACATTCGCACTGACCATTTCACCAGCTTCAAATACTGTTGAGGTGTTTATCTTTTTTTGCAGTCGAACACGTCGTCATTTTCTGAGGTATACAGATAGTTCTGCTCTCGCAAAGAAAACTCTCCTGTTGATGAGCCCGTGAATTCCTCTATTTTCCGACGGAGAAATTCATAGTTGTTTGTACATATAACCATAAGAACTTATGTAAACAAAGTTGGGGTTCCAGTGACATCATCTTCGAGAATGGCAGCCTAAGTCACTCGCTCCTCCGGAAAAACGCGTAATAAGCCCTGTTAACCCATCAAATATAGTAGTTTTCGAAAGCATTTGAACTAATAAGAGGGGCGAAATGGCGGAAATGAATGGAAATACAAAACGACACGGCAGAGCCTGTGGCCGAGAGGAGTGCAGCGACCGGCTCTCTTTCTCGACCGTGAGCTAGCGAGGCGGACGCTGTCCCTCGTTCAGGCGAAATGGCGAATATGATCGAAATCCTGAAAGAGATAAGGGAGTTTTAGGATGATATAAAGCAGCAGCTACAGTATATTAAGTCAGAGCTCGACAACGTCAATCAAAATGGAGCCGTGGCAGAGACTCGAATTGAGAAGGTGGAAGATTGCGTACAAAACGTGGAACAGATACTAAGTAAGACGATAAAAAATATTAAATCAACAAGAAGATAAACTGCTTCACCAGGAGGGGAGATTACTTCGGAAAGATATCAGAATATACAACGTTCCTGAAGGAGTGGAGTGCTTGTCTATGACGGAGTTTGTCAGAATGTTGCTGCGGAACGCGCTGCAATTTCCCTCGAATATGAAGCTGGATATCGAGAGTGCGCATCGTGCGCTCGTCCTGACGCCTACACAAGATACTGCCGTGAAGCCACGTTCAATAATATTTCAATTCGTTCGTTCAGTACCAAGGCGGAGATTCTACGAAGGGCCTGGAGTAAGAACAGGGTGCTTGTAGACGATAAATTAATATATTTCGACCAAGATTAACCCCGCCTTCCGGGGTACTGCAGAAACTTAAATCATACTCTGTAGTAAAGCCAATATTAAAGCAAGGAAAGATTAGATTTCAAATTACGTACCTTGCTAAACTTCGAGTGTATTATGAAGACGCGGTTGTACCAGATAGTGGAACAGGCGACTATAGACATGAAGGCCGGAGGGTTGCCCGGCAGCGTGATCAAACCGAGGGAAAGCCTGGCAAAGGAATTTTCCCACTCTGCTTCGGAAATAGTGCGATAATGGAAGGCAGGAGACGGCAGGAGCCAAGAGAATTATACCAGGAAGAGACCCAGTGTTTTCCAAAGACAGCTCTCACCCCCTCCAGAACTGCCTTAATCTTTGGCTAACTATAAAAAGGTTGAGAAGCTAAACGGAAGCAAAAGGAGACTGTGATATAATTATCTCGAGAAATACTTATTATCATGTAGATTTTATATTAGTTGTTATTCCTTATTCTCTCACTTACTCCTTTTTCCCCAACAACATGAGAATGTCTGTGTGTGCGTGCGTGTGTGTTTGTGTGTATGTGCAGTGTGTATATATGTGTATGTATGTATGTATATTTATAGGAGGAGTACACAGGGATATTTTTTCTATGTAATAGATTTATTCACAGACTTTTATGAATAGAGCAACGGGGGCCCTTAACTCACAAGTATGAGAGGTTATCCCCCACAGTTAGACATTTCCTCTAGCTCAACACAACGTCGTCTACCTGAGATCTCAGTCGTGGAATCACAAATTCGTTTCCATTTTTGTTATTATTTCTGTTTCTAGGTTCTGATGTGTTCAGGGAGTAGATCAATTAATTTTTATTCCGCTAATTTTAATGACACATTGACAGATAAATACAGATGGCTAAGGAGAAAGAAAGAAATCATTTATTTTAATGTTAATGAGCTGTTAATTTGAATGAAACGTAATATAAATTTATCTGAAGTTAAAAAAGAGCATGCCGACATAGTATGTTTACAAGAAATTCATTTAGCTGTAGATGGGCATAGAAAACTAAAGAGAACGGGCTTCAATAATATGTTTTTCTCTATATAAATCAAGGCATAGGAGAGGATTTGCTATTCTTATCTCAAGTAAGATAACTTTTGAAAAAGTATTCGAAATGTTAGATAAAGAGGGCAGATATATTCTGGTAAGTAGGATTATAGACAGAAATTCAGTTTCTTTAATGAATATATATTCTCCCGCGGGAAGTGATAATGGTTTATTTCAGAAAAGTATTGATATGGTAGCGGAAACAGAGGTCTCATGATATGTGCGGGATACATAAACTTACAATTACATCCGAATTTAGACACTTTCAATAGAAAAACCTATGAAGCAAAATTCTTACTTAAGAATGTGAATACACGTGTTGAGGAAGTGGGCTTAACTGATATATGGAGGGACCTTTTCCCCGACTGAAGGGTTTACATTCATTATTCTGCTTCCCATTCTGTATATACAAGAATAGACTATTTCATAACATTTCGAAAAGAAAAGGACAAAAAAAAAAACACCTGTGGAATTGGGACAATACATGCAAGTGACCGCGCACCTGTATATTTATCTGTTGATTTCGAACTACAACCAAAGAATACTATTTGGAAACTAAATTCCAGCCAACTCAGTGATCAGTACTTTAAGGAACAAATTAAAAACTAAATCGGTCTCTGCTTCGAATTTAATGATAAATGAGATGTTTCACCTCCCATTTTATGAGATACTCTGAAGGCTGTCTTAAGAGGGATCATTATAGCGATATCTTCATATAAGAAAAAAAAAGAACAATGCATTAGAGGAATTACAAAATAGGCTGAAGGAACTGGAGAAAGAAACACAAATTGAATTTGGCAGAGGATACATTAGGGAAATTTTAGAAATGGAATAAAATTAATAGCTTGGCTACGCAAGAAATCAGGGAAAATTTTTTATTTCTGAAACAGAGACATCATGAAAGTTATTCAAAGTCCATGAAAATACTGGCGTGGAAACTGAAATAAAAAAATAGTAGAAAATAAAATTGATAGAATTAGGGACCCAAGAACGAAGATGATAAAAAAAGCTAAGTGAAATTCAAGAAGATTTTGAACTGTTTTGAAAAATTCTATATCCCAAAGTTTCAGGGAGAAGCATAACCCAAAGTGACACCTACTTTAATTCTCTGGAGTTACCGACTCTAAGCAAAGAACAAAATAGAACGATGACAGCTGACATAACGGAAATTGAATTAAAAGCTGCAATCAGTAGGCTTAAATTAAGCAAGTTACCAGGATTATGTGGGTATACGGTAGAATGGTACAAATAATTTTTAAAAAATGAGTTAATTCCTGTTTTACTCCACAAACAGAACTGGGCTTTAAAAAAGCACAAATACCACCCAGATGGTAGGAAACAATAATCTCAGCTATGGCGAAAGAAGGTAAGGATAAAATGAAATGTGGGTCATTTGGACCAATATCCATTCATAATCTAGATTATAGATTATTTACTTCCATCATGTTCAAAAGATTAGAGGAGCTTCAACCCATACAGATACGTAACGATCAGACAGGTCTGAAAAGACAGTTGATACGGTAAATTGGAATTTTCTTTACAGAGTTTTACATAGATTTAGTTTCCAATACACAATTATTAAAACGTTACAGAAACTAAATGAAAACGCTAATGTTAGAATTCAAATCAATTGATATTTATCATTTGCTCTCACCCTAGGAAGGGGCACGAGACAGGGTTGTGCATGGTCATTGCTACTCTTCGCATTCGATCAGGAAACATTAGCCCAATACATCAGACGAAATGAAAATATCAGGGGCATTACTATTAAGGGGATAGAGCATACATTGTCTTGTTAGTAAGATGTCATTTTGATCTATCTATGGCAAACAACATATTCTTTACCGAAAGTGGTGTTATCCTTTGAACAATATGGTCAATTATCGGGATACAAGTTCAACATAGATAAAACACAATTGCTTTATTCTTACTCTAGGCCACCAAGAAAAATTGAAAGTTAATATCCCTGGGCATGGCAAACAGAGTATTTTATATTTTGCGCATCATAAATGCCAAAAGATTTAGCAACATTATCAGAATTTAATTATCAGCCTTTATATATAAAAAATAAGGATATCGCAACGTGGAAGCTGATTCCTTTTTTCAGTCACAATTCAAGGATTGAGTATATTAAAATGAATATACTGCACAGGCTGTTATAACTCTTTCAGACCTTACAAAAAGAGCTGAACCAAAATCAATTCAGTTAATGAAACAATATGCTATCAAGGTATATTTGGCAGGGTAAAAAGCCTAGAATTTGCGTCAAAACTTTGCAATTAGCAAGGAAAAGGGGAGGGGATTGGGCCTACCTTCCCTTAAAGATCATTATTTTGCCGCACAGTTGAGAGCTCTGATAAGTCGATGCATTCCATCATATTACTCTCAATGGAAAAACATTGAGGAGCCGGGACTTCTCATCACCATACAAGCAATTTTAGCTTATAACAACCTGCAAAGGTAGAAACATAATATTGATAACCCATGGGAGAAATTGACTCTTAATATATGGGAAACTACTATAAAATAATATAATCGAGAGGGAGATCTTGCAATTCTTAAATGGTGTGCATATGACTCAGATTTTACACCAAATAAATTGGATGCTAGATTTAGGGACTGACCAGCTAAAGTAATAAATGTTCTTTGCAATGGAAAAAAGGACAACAGACAATAGACAATAGACAATAGGACAAGAATTAGGCCAGTTGGCTCTTCGAGCCTGCACCAATAAAAGTGTTGGAGGAACACTGTTCAGTTTTGAAATGCTTAAAGAGAAACACATATTAGATAAACAAGATATTTAGCGCTATTTACAGATGCGAGAATACGTTAATGAGACGCTTAAAAATGTAACCAGGGCAAGTACATGCTTAATAGAGCTACTTAGAAAAGCATATTATTCAGATAATGGAAGTAGAATCATTTCAAGCATGTATAAGGGGTTGTCAAATCTTAAATCAATTTTGACGTCATACATTGAAATAACTTGGCGGAAGGAAGGAGGGATAATTATATCTGAGCAAGAATGGACAATAATATGGAGGTATCAATGGAAGTGTACCAGTTCACAGAAATGGAGGGAGTTTGGATGCCAAAAACCTGATAATATATTTTATTACACCCTCTCAGAACTCTCATTATGATAGTAACCTCCCTGTTTGCTGGAGAAATTTGGAAATCAAAAAGCAGGAAGGGGATTACTAATGCCCTACAAGACATTTTTAAACTTGCAATACCCTTAGAGAGTAAACCATCTATTTCGGATATATATCTCAAGAATGGTTGAAAAGAGGTAAATATTTAAGGAATATACTGTTGGTCGCTGCTAAAAAGACTCTTACTAGCAAATAGATATCACAGGAGAGCGCAAGTTTAAATGCATGGATTAAAATTACAATTGACATTTACAGAATGGAGAAAATAACAGCATCTGTTAATCATAAATTGTAACAATTTGAAACATACTGGGAAAAATGGTTTAACTAAATAATGCCTCATATGCCTGATTATATTCTCACAAATCAATGAATATGTTGTAAATACATACTCACTACTTGACTCACAGCATTTTTTTTTCATTTTGCTTTTATCGTTTTGTGTCCAATTTTTTTCTATAAGAGTATACCTCCGAAAAATACGATGTGGAGATTTGTGACATATATGATTAAATTATATATATTTAATGATGTATATATACAATATAATTATATTCATGTCTGAAATAAAACTTATGAACATATTCTTTGATGATGAACTTCAATAAAAATAATTTACAAAAAATGTGTAAACAAAGAATGTGAATAAAACAAGTTATTTAGTTCACTATGGAAATACTATTAAAATGTTGGGTATAAATACAATCTGCCGGGGGAAAACAACAGATTTCAGAAAATAAAATCTCCACTCATGGAGAGAGCTCGAGCGAAGAACTGAGTTTAGGTCCCAAACCCATGATGAGGGTCACCAGAACACCTCGTTACACACGGTGGACAAAATGCCAATGCAATTTGAGCAATACCCTCATAACTCTGAAGGTACTCCCCTAGGAAGGTAGCATATATGGAGAAAATTACAGTCAACGTTTCCAGCAAAAAACTCGATTGCATCTTTTATTTTTTGCCATAGATGCTGCCTAGGCCGCTGAGCTCGACAATTCTAAGTATGTTGCACAGATTTCCAGCCTGTGTAGATTCTGTCTTGTCTGTGAATTTTGACCTGGAATTCGGTCCTGCGTCACCTCGCTCTGGGAATTATCCTTCGGGCAGTTTACAAAATTTCCCTCGACTCGGTGTTTCTTAAAGTCACTCGGTTTCTGTTGAATCCGGTTTGAATTTAGTTTTTGAATGCACTTACTGTCCGACGCATTTTTACTGAATATTCGTTCCACGACAGACGCCGTGACTTTAACAGTGGAGGGAAAATTGAAAACCGGAAGAAGGGGAAACCACGACGTCCATGGATTCACAGCTAGCAAAGTGCACAAGATGGATTGATTGACAAGAACAAATTCGTAAAAAATAGAGGAATGTAAAACAGCCATCGGTGGAGTAGGAAGTGTCTGATTGAAAACTTGCGGTAGTGCCTCGTTGATGCTTCAGCGATAATCGGCCAGAGTAAGAGAAATAGAAAGTGTTTTTGCAAGTGTTTTTCGCCACGGTTTTGTTTTCTCTTCTTTATATCTGCTTAGGATGAATTGTAAAGATGCCAAGCTGATAGCTAGAACGTAGCACAGACAAAATGCCGTAGTAGCTCCATAGACCATGAAATATATCTGGGAAAGGAAAAAAAAAAGCACTGGAGGTTTCTATCCGAAATCATTCATCAGGATCTGAAAATGTGAATGCTGTTTTTATGGAATATTAAATGACTTGGGAAATCTCCAGTAGCACTGACGACTTCTCGTGACTGAAATGGGTGCAAATACAGGTTCCTACTCTCCGTTTAAGACGGTGAAGCTGGAATTGAATGCTGGATGATTTCTCTGAGATGCTGAGGGCATGACAGATGGGGCATTCTGTGAGATAGGAGCAACAGAGTTATAGAGCACAGCAAACTGGAAAAATAGAAGGACAAAGGATTTAAGCAGCCAATGCAGAGCACCCTACAGAAATCTCAATTTAGAACAGATATGCGAACTTTTTTACAGTTGGGAAAAACTGTAGCAGAGATAAGTCTGAGCAAGAACTCTCAGACATCGAGTCTGTCTCTGTGACGCAGAAGTAATGTGAAATTCATTGAATTGAATTCAATTGACTTCATTACTTGGATCATTCATAGACATGATGAGTGTATATCTTTAGGATACATTACCGTCCAAATGTGCAAAGTGCAATTTATAGTAGCTTAAATAAATAATATACTCAACAGAGCAATCAATATTACAAAGAAACACGACTTAATCAGCCCTATTGCCTGGTTGAAGAAACTGTCCTTGAGAGTGTTGGTCCCGTCTTTTATGCTATGATACGCTTTTCCCTATAGTAGTAGCTGGAGCTTTGTGGCTGGTATGTTTCAGATGCCCGATTATCCTTCTGGTCCTTATCGCACACCTGTATTAGTAAATGTCCATAATATTTGGAAGTTCACATCTACAGATGTGCTGGGTTGTCCGCACAACTCCCTGCTGAGGTATACGATTGAGTTCCCATAGCAGACAGTGATGCTGGCAGGCAGTATGGCCTCTGATGTGCCTTAGAGAAAGTACTTAGTATTTTAGGGCAAACACTAAACTGGAGAGTGCCAAAATCGCTGCTGTGCCTTTTTCGCCACACAGTTGGCATGTGAGGATAGTGACTTCTTCTCTGCAGGCTGCCTCATTATTATCTGCGATTAGGCCAACCAGTGCAGCGTTGACATCAAATCTGATTTATCATATTGGAGCTGTGGGTTGGGGCACAATCATGGGTGTACAGAGTATACTAACAGTAGCGGGGGGGGGGCTCAGCACACAGCCCGGAGAAGCACCAGCATTGAGGGTCAGAGGACAAAGGTCAGAGAGTACAGTTTTACCACCCGCGGACGATTTAACAGGAAGTCCAGTATCCAGCTACACATGGCAAGGTGAATGCCGAGGTCTATGAGCTTCATGTCGAACTGGGAGGGAACTATGTTGTACAATGCTGAATTGTAGTCCAAAAACATTATTTTCGCATCAGCATTACTCTTTTCCAGATGTGTAAGAACAGTGTGTAGAAGCTGTGTCTATTGCCTCATCTATCGATCGGTTATGCCGATAGGATAATTGTAGGCGGTCCGGTGTGGGTGGTAACAGGCTGCTCATGCAGTAATTGAGCTGCCACGTATAGAATATGCTTATTATTTAGATGCGTGGCTTAAGTCGCCAGTTATTCATGACGGTTACCCTATTATTTTTAGTTGTTAGAATGGTGGATGTTTTGAAGCAGGAGGGCGGTCTATACGAGGAGAGGTAGAGATAAAAAATGTACATAATCATGGCCTTGCCAGTTGTGCCACGCACATTGTCATTACCCGTGATGGGAAGCCTTCCGGTCCCGCAGCCTAACGGCTGTCCACTGGTTTGAAACACTTGCTACTTCGGCCTCAGAGATGACATTGCTGCCGGTCGCATCATCTACAGCTCTCCTCAGGTCTCAGTATTCACGACATCGAATCGAACGTAGAAACATTTAGTTCGGCTGAAGCAAAAGCAGAGAAGTTAAAAACTAAACTGCGTTTAGTTTTGAAGTTTAAGATATTTTGCAGACCCTGCAATAAGTTGCCTGTGCTTCTTGGTGGAAGGTTGAGTATAAATCCTGGCCCGCGTTGTTGTTTTGCTGGCTTCATGACGTTGCACAAATTGTTGCTCCATTCCTTGATCTCTCATTGATTAACGGCAAAGTAAGCTCTGCGTTGAGCGATAATGCTGTGCTTAGGGAATTGATATCTCCTATTGCCAGTTGCCAGAACTTTCCAGAACAGGTTTTCAGAATTCCATATGGGTGTTTGATCTGCGAGTCGTTGTGGCCAATGTAGGTACCAGTGAAAATTACTGTAAGACTCATTAGTGTCTGCAGTGACCTGAAGGAGTTAGGTGCTACACTAAATCAGAGGAACTCCAGTGCTTCCATCTCTAGATTTCACCCCGTGCCTCGTGCTCGTAAGCCCAGAAGTTGGAAAATGACAAACTTAAACGCGTGACTATGGAGTTGTTCTAGGAGGTATGACGTCAGATTTTGGACCATTCTGATCTATTCCAGAGAGGTTGTGCCCTGAGCAGTGCAGACGTTTTGCACCTGAATTGGAAAGGGACCGATATCCAATTCAAAAATTTGCCAGTGCTGTGCGGTAGAATTACAGAACACAAAGTAGACAGACAGAAGTTGTTAATATTTCAGTGAAAGTCAGAAATTAGAACAATGAGAATCTAGAGCCGGACCTCCAGAGCAGTGTTTATTTCACTTTTGGAGGAATCGTAAGAAAGTCGATTAAGCTCAAAGCATGGATGGACACAGGCAATTATCATCTTTTAGCCAGTAGAGAGCCTTGGTTGCAGAATTGTTCAGTCTTCCGAGGTGGCTTTGCTTTAGACTCGACCGTACGGCAGGAATTACAGTTTAGGTACCCCTGGAAAAAATTCTGTTTTTGTGTATCGTTCAGTGAGCAAAAGATTAGCTGATCTCCAAAACTCATTCAGTTAAAGATTAAACATTCATTTCAATGTTTTAGGCTAGAGTAGTGTATTATTGTTGTTTTGTACAATTTTAGAGTGGAGAAAAAGAGCACCACGCAAAAGTATAAGTTTTCAAAGAGATTTGAGCAATCAGAGAAAATGCAAACAAGATTGCAGACCTTGTGTAGCTATTTAGGGCTATGGCTTGTTCAGATTCATCTTTAGGAAAGGCCAGGTTGTGCAGATTTCAGAGCTTTATAAATACCCTAACTCCTCAAATCTTGTGTAAACAATCTTCAGCCATGGGCTCCTCTAAGATGCTGCCCAAATCTCTGAAAATTGAAGTAATTGATGCCCACAATCGGGAGAAGTCTAAAAGTATTGCCATGAGCAAATGAAGCGAACCCAAGTGCAGGATACAGGCACGGATATTGAAATAAGGATGATAGACGGACGTGAAACCTGAAGAGCAGACAGGAGGAACCTTCACTCGGAGCCCTGACAAGGAGAGACAGGGTTTCATAGTTAAGCCTTG
>JAUOBT010030866.1:0-12823 GCA_032362145.1 Hypanus berthalutzae
CCATGGTGGCTTTAATAAAGGAAACATCTTACAGGATGTTTCTAAAGAAACACAAACATTGTTTACTAGATATAACCTCTGGCCAGAACTCTGAAATTTATCACCGTTGTGACATTCTAGCTAAAGGAGTAGGGTTCACATATCCTCTTTATGAAGCTGAATTACCTTTTGAAGAACTGTGTGGAATCGCTGTAGACCAGAGTTAGATTTTTACTTTCAAACTGAAACCTATATTTTATTTTCTGTGTATAGGCCGAGGAGCTTCGTGCCGTCTTCCTTTAAGCTGATGATCTTCCATCACCTTTTAATTTTAGTCTAGGAATCAGCCCGAAGGGTGTGTGTGTGTGTGTGTGTGTGTGTGTGTGTGTGTGTGTGTGTATTTGGACTCTGGGAAACTGCTTTTCCCGCAGAAGCATTGCAGGGTCGGTCTGCTGTGGTGACTTCTCAAAAGAATGTACATGAGCAGTCGGGAGTACAGACTCTCGAATGCAAGAAATATAATGATAAGGAGCTATCTGAGATGGCTGACTGTCTTTAGCAAAGGTCTGGGGAATCGCTGGCCGAATGGTTACTCCGCTTGTGGGATGATAGAGGTGTTAGTATAACCTTTTAGCCTGAAGTATTAGCGAGACTAGGGTCTTTAACCTCTAATCCCCGTATTTATACTGAGTTACGCCAATTTCCCCGTGTGGATAGGTTCTATTTTCAAGTGTTGGAGGCTGTTCAGAAAGTATCTCCGCACCCTCTAGATTGTGATTCACAGGCACAGGGGGACTAGGAGATTGCCGCTGAAGGCATTCACCACTTAAGACAACAGGCCGATAGGATGTATGGGGACTGGGATGCACAGTGGCGACTGAGTCGCGGTCCTGACCAGGAGGAATACACCGAAGGGATGTGCACGAGATTGGTGCGGTTAGCCGCCCCATTCATTTGGGGTGTGGTTTTTGCATTATTGGAGCCGTTAGTTCAGGAGGATGTGGAGGGCTTGACTAATGCCTTGGCGAACCTTTCGGACTTGCAGGTGGTTAAACCCCGAGTCCGTTCGACACGGCTAACGAATACTGGAGGGGAAGGTACTAACAGCACCAATGGGACTAGGAAACCTGCCGTGACGCGCAGGGAAATGTTCACTACCCTTTTGAAAGCAGGCGTCAGTAAGGAGAAAATGGACGGTGTGCCGACTGGTGTATTTTATGCTATGTATCATGAGCCCATGAAAGCCGGGAAGACGCCCGCTCTCCCTCTTGCTGATCCTACCTCCTCACTGTACCCATCGTTAGCTGAAATGCAGGACGGAGTAAAGAAGGCCACATAGGAGGAGACAGGAAGATGGCGGCCTCCCAACCCCTCCCGAGCCTGGGGACGGGGGGGTGGCCGGGTTTCCCCGACATAAGATCAATTCGATATGGACCCGGGGGGGACCCTAGTACCTATGCACTTATAATGGTCCACTAGGCTAATGGAAATAATCAACGGTTCGTTGTTCTGGTGAATACAGGAGCAGAACATACAGTGATCCCGGACGATCCCGATAAGTGAAGGGGACCTGAGTATAATATTGAAGGGATGTGGGGTGCACTTTCTTGGGCCCGGGAAGAAACGGTGCGTGTAACGATCGACAAAAACGTCCCGCGTTGTCTATCTGGCCTAATTGCTGTAACAACCAAGTGTATCTCAGGAATTAATGTGTTACGGAAAATGCATTTGAAGACATCGTTAGAGACGGGTTTTGTGATCCGGAGAATGCGGGTGGTAGTCGGAAGTTCTAAGTGGGAGCCCCTGTTAACGCCTCCACCGAAGCAGATAGTGTCGATTTCACAACACTGGATCCCGGGGGGGGGGGTCACATGGAAATAACTGATAGTATTGCCTCCTTGGAACAAGCTGGGGTTATTCAACCCGCTACGTCCCCGTGCAATAGCCCGGTTTGGCCGGTAAAGAAACCAGACGTGTCCTGGTGAATGACTGTTGATTATCGACATTTGAATCGATACTCTCCCCCGTTGAGTTCTGACGGTAGGGAATATTTCGGATGATGCAGGTGGTCGATGGTATGCTGTTACTGATCTGGCCAACCCCTTCGTTTCGTTTCCCCTGGAGGAGGAATCACAAGAGCAGTTGGCTTTCACCTGGAACAGTAGGCAATATACCTTTACTCGTTTACCACAGGGGTATATTCATAGTCCTACCTTATTCCACGGGATAGAGTCACGTGGAGACCTTGAAACTACCCCCCTAACGTCAGTACAACACAAAATCGAAGATGATATGTTGCAAGGACTTGACGAAAGGAATGCCGCAGAGGCCTGCGGTCCCTGTTGCATTGTGTGTGAGAGAGGGGATGGGCTGTGAGTGAAGATAAGGTTCAAGGTCCCAGTCAATCCGTGACGTTTCTGGGGATCCACTGGCATGCTGGAGAGAGAATTATACAGGAAAGGGTGCGAAATAAAATACAAGCTACAGCTACCCCCACTAATAAGCAAGAAGCTCAGCGCTTTGTGGGGTTATTGGGATTCTGGAGAAGACATATTCCCCATATGACTCTTCTACTGAAACCATTGTCCGCTGTCACACGCAAAAAGAGCGAATTCACATGGGGAGATAAGCAAAAGGAGGCATTCGAGCAGGCCAAAATAGCAGTTGAACTGGATCTTCCCCTTTCACCTCGGGTCTCGAGACCCCTTATGAATTACAGGTGTCTTTTCAAGATATTGTGGCAGTATGGAGACTGTGGCAAATGCAGAATGGAAGGAGGGTGCCTCTAGGTTTCTGGTCACGCACTATGTCGGAGGCTGCTGAACGATATAACCCGTTCGAACATCAGCGCCTGTCTTGTTATTGGGCCCTGGTAGAAACGGAGTCCATCACAGTGTTGCGACCCGATTTGCCTATTATGTCCTGGGTGTTCGCCCCAGATACGAAGGTGAGCGCCCCGGATACGAAGGTGAGATAGGGGCGTGCACAGTAGTCATCCATAGTGAAGTGGAAATCGTATATCCAGAACCTGGCTGCTAAAGGATCCGACGGAGTCAGCGGACTTCATGAACAAGTAGACAGATTACCAATCACAGCTGGAACCGAGGAAGAGAGGGCAGTTCCCCCTCTCAAACCCTCACCCATTCGATGGGGTCGGCCGTACGAGAAATTGAAATCGGAGGAAAAAGCAAATGCTTGGTTTACGGATGGTTCAGGCCGTTGGGTGTCGGGAATCGAACGGTAGAAGGCTGCTGCTCTGCGACCCTCGGACGATACTCAGTTAATACAAGGAGATGGCGGATCCAGTCAGCTGGCGGAACTTGTAGCGGTTACCCTGCCCTTTTCAATCCCCACTTAGGAAATTAGAATATATACCGACTCGTGGGCAGTGGCTAATGGAATGGCTATCTGGATGGTGCGTTGGCAGATGCACTAGTGGACAGTTCATAATAAACCTATCTGGGGCACCAAATATGGTAAGAGGTGCTGAGGTGCGAGATTTATATGTATTATGTGAATGATCACCAGAAGTTCATTAGCCCTATGACGCTCTACATCAAGTAGATGGATTGATTGCGCTATCTGCTATTACAGTGTCTATAGTTAGATGGGCCCACAAACAGTCCGGCCATGTCGGAGAGAAGGGGATGCGAGAGTGGGGACCAGACCATGGGATATCTTTGACCGTCGATGACTGTCGCTCTATTGTGGCAGATTGTCTTGTCGCGGACCTGTCGCCTATATTAAGAGAGGCTCCGTATCGACTAAAGTATGGCAGATTGATTACCTTGGACACCGACCCCACATAAGAAGGATAAATATGTGTTGGCAATAGTGGACACTTATTCTGGATTCCTATTGGCCAGACCATTTCCAAGTGTCAGTTAGGAGTCCACTATTCGGAGGGAGGAATACCTGATGTCACATTATGGCACACCCGAAGAAATACGGTCAGATAATGGATCCCATTTACAGGGCAACAGATCCAGTATTGGGCGAAAGAGCAATGTATTTATTGGGCCCACCAATATTTACCCCCAGGGTGTTGGCTTGATTGAATGATTAAATCGACTTTGGAAGCAGCAGATTCGATTGATGACCTCCAACCTCACTATGAAGGGATGGCATTAAGTGCTGTTACAAGTGGTGAACGTTCTGAGCAATCGACTGAAGGTGGGGGGGGGGCTCCTTCATTTCTCGTTTGATTCAGACTTATCTTGTGGCTTTCGATGGTACTTTAGAGGGGGCTCCCATGGGTGAGACAAGTGAGGTAGCTAGTAAAGTATGGGTGACAGGCCAACCGGGGAACAGCAGGAAGAGGGAAATAATAGACCCTGTACAGGGCAACACTCCGTTGGTCGCTATAGAAGAACAGGAGGAATTGCAATGTTTAAATTCCGAACGCGTGACAGCTTGGTACTATATCTAATGTTTTCTTGTGTATTACAGACAAAATGCTGGAGAAACTCTGCAGGCCAGGCAATATCAATGGAAAAGAATAAACGGTCCATGTTTCGGGCCGAGTCCCTTCAGTAGTCCTCTTTTCCAAAGTTGCTGCCTGGACAGCTTATTTCCTCCAGCTCCATCAGAATGGTTGGTAGTCGTTTGCCGCCCTGGTTTAGAAGTACTTACCGACGGTGAATAAATTATAACACCTTCAGGAAAATACACACTCTACCGGAAAAAAAGATAGAAGTATTGTTGAATATTACTATGAATTTTATGGCAATGTTACGCTCACGCTATCGGCTGAAGTATGACTAGGGGAAGCTACGCCCACCTGCCAAACCGTGTCTCCCGTATGCGTGGATGCTGTGAAATGCCCAATCGTACCAACTCATAAACACAATTCAGACCGCACACTAAGTACAGTTTACAAAATACACTTTATAAATCATACTAGAACTAAATGATTAATAGCGATACAATATATATGAAAGAAAAGGAAAGAGGTTCATTCAATTAGTGCACATCGTTGGAGCTGAACCATCGAAGTCTTCGGTCCACCGTTGGATCTTCTTCGACCTTCACGACCCGCGCGCCTGGGACCACCCTCAGTGATCGACCAGCGCCTCCAGCACCGCCCACCTTCCTCGCGATCTCCTCTCCAACTCCCCAAAAGTCCGCCGACAACATCTCACAGACCAACAAGAAAAAAATAAAATCTATCCCAATTGGTTAACAAATGAATACAATTTTCATTATCAATAATTATAACCTAAACATTTCTCCAGCATTTTGTGTGTGTTGTTTTGGATTTCCAGCATCTGCAGATTTTCTCGTGTTTGTGGAGCCATTCTGTGAGGTCTAGACCAGAATGGAGGAGAGGCAGAGGATTCGCTTTCCAGAAAGACCGCAGAAAACAAGATGGATTTCTTTCTGAAATTAGCTTTGATTTGTGCGCATGCAGATGTGCTAACTGACGTGAACAGATTAAGATTGGCTTTTGGTGGTTTGAGTCACGTGGATTCAGAAAGGTTGGGCCTTTCATAAGCACCTGCAGCAGAATGACTTAGTAAGTCTAAGTAAATGGGAAATAAGGCTTAACCTAGAGCGAGAAGATATTTGATGATGTGCACTGATCCTGAGTGTGTGACAAAGAAACATTTTGGTTTCTTGAGCTACAGGGGAAAGAAGCGCGGATCATGAAAATAAAGGGATTGGCGTGTAAGTATGTTTGTGTGTGTCTGTGTGTGCGCGCGCGCGAGCGCGTGGTACTTATGTGAGTGTGTTTGCACGAGTGCTCACAGGAGGTAGCACAGAAGGTTAGAAGACATAGAAGCTAGGTGACAAAGCAAATGGGATGCGACATTGTTTGGATATTGGAGGGAACAATGTGAGAGCGGAGAGTTGTTTTCTTTGTTTTTTTTTAAAAACCCGATAGCTGTAGTAAGCAGCTGCATACCGCAGGGTTTAGTTCGAAACGCATTTTTCGTTCGTAATATTTAATAACAATGTGGAACAGAATAGAGACAGGATGATTCATATTCTTGCGGATGTCACTTAAATTAGTAGCGCTTTGGATAGTAAATTTTTTAATTTCATGCTATTTTTAGAATTTTGTCAACTGAGAGTGTGTGCAAGTGAATGGCTGATGGAAATTAACTCAGATATGTGTGAACTGAAGCATTGTGGGAAGATAAAACCGGGCCAGGATATAACTATTGAATGGCATGGCCGTATGTAGCATTACTGAATATTGAAACATTGTGACACAGGGATTAATTTCCCTAAATAGATGCTGGCCTACCTGCTAAGTCCCACCAGAATTTTAACTGTGTTGTTGAAAAGTAACTTCTTGCTGACGTACTCTTTTACTGTATTTAACTTCCTTTTATTCCTTATGGGGATACCACAATGAATGTCACTCTGTAGATGGACATAAAATTCTTTTATCAGTGTTCGCTCTTGAACCTATCAAGTTGAATAATGCAAGTGAAAACACAGAACAGACTTATTTAAAATATTTATTTATACTAAGTTACAGACAAGCAAAATGATACAATGCAAACAAATATAAACAAGGGCAATTGACAGTCTTCGTCATGATAAATTTGCATTTTATTGTTGACCGGCACTGCCCTTTCTCTGCACTATAAGGATTTAGTTGGTGCTTTGTTATTTTCAATGCACTGCCTCAATGAACTGTTATAGTCAATCGATCTGTATGAAAGAAATGCAAGAAACTTCGTTACTGTTCCTCAGTTTATGTGAGTGACTAACCAAGTTTCCAATTTACATGATTACATAAAGCAATAAAAGAATTATGATGCAGATGTGAGAAAACGAATAAAGATAAGGACGTGACTAGACACAAACTGGTTGACTGGTCAAGGATATTAGCGATAAAAGACAATGCGGAGAGACGTTATATTTTCCACTTATACTCAAAACAGAAAATTATGTTATTTTATTAAGATACTGATGTCATTAAAAGAGGCATGTGTGTGATTGCGATGAAGAAGAATATGCGGATACAGCGCCCAAAGGAAGGTAAACCTTAGGAGAGAATTTGAAAGGGGTGAGAACAGTCTAACTACAATCATACGTGTATAGCATCATGGACATTTACCTAAATAAATGTAGTTGCTGGAGAGGGTGTGCGGTGAAGACCTTTGGCCGCCTGTTTCCCACGCGATGAGAGACTGAGAAGCATAATAGGTTTCTAACTGGCACACCGTCGTTTATTCTCACTCTATCAGAGATATTCTCTTGACCATATCCATTCTTCATTCACGCTCCTTACAATTGAAATCTAAAATGCTTCCCTCATTTTACAGAAAGGGCAAGTTTTTCCACGGCGGTAGCGGTGAGGAAAGGTGGGTAGATGTATAGGATGGGGTTTGTGAGGTGTCTCAAACTGTGGGACATGCGTTTAAAATGCGAGGAGAAAATTAAATGAGCTCTGAAGCCAACCTTTTCATATAGGGATTGGCGGGTATCTGAAAGCAGCTGTCAAATGATGACGTGGTAGCGGTGGAAACAAATACATTTAAAGATAGTTTGTTAGGTACATGGATAGACTAAATTTGGATTATGGACCAAACAAAGGGAAACTGGACGAGTTCGTAAAGACGACTTGGTCGTAATATTGATTAGGTATTATATATAAACGCCATAAGACCATATGACCATAATGTACAGGAACAGAATTAGGTACTTTGCCCCATCGAGTCTGCTCCATCATTTCATCACGTCTGATCCAAATCTCGGCCTAGACCCAATTTTCCGCCATCTCCTAGTATCCCTTCCTGCTGTGACCAATAAAAAATTATTAAATATCCATAATGGCTTGGCCTTCACAGCAACCTGTGGCAAAGAATTTCATAGATTCATCACGCTCTGGTTAAAGGAATTCCTCCTTATCTCTCTTCTAAAAGGATGCCCCTCTATTCTGAGGCTGTGCCCTCTGACCTTAGATTCTCTCACCATCGGCAGCATCCTTTCCACTTCCACTCTATCAAGGCCTTTTGCCATTCGATAGATTTCAAAACTATCACCCCTGAAGACTTCTGAATTTAAGTGAATACTGGCCAGGGCTATGAAAGTGTCTTCATATGACAAGCCATTCGATCCTCCAATCATTTTTGTGAACCTCCTTTGAGCCCTCTCTAGTTTCAGAGCATCATCTCTAAGGGAAGGGGCCCAAAACCTCTCACCATACTCCAAGTGAAACCTCACTATTGTTTTATGAAGACTCAACATGACATCATTGCTTTTGTATTCTAGTCCTTTAAAAATTAATGATAATATTTCATTTGACTTCCTCATCACAGACTTAACGCACAAATGCACCCTGAGGGATTCCTGCACATGGACATCCAAGACCTTTTGTGCCTCAACTTTGTTTTGCAAATTTCTTTCTATTTAGAAAATAGTCAACCCTTTCATTTCTTCTATCATAGTGCATGATTGTACACCTCACGACATTGTATTCCATCTGCAATTTATTTGCCGATTCTCCTAATCTTTATAAGCCCTTCTGTAGCCTACCTACTTGCTCAAAACTACTTGATCCTTCAACTACCTTCATTTCGTCTGCCAACTTTGTAACAAAGCCATCAATTCCATCATCATTGACATTTAATGTAAAAAGAAATGGGCCGAGTACAGACCCCTGTGCAACACCATTAGTCGCCCGCAGCCAACCAGGAAAGGTTCACCTTATTCCCACTATTCATCTCCTGCTTTATCCATGCTAAAGTCTTTAAGGAGACTCGTGTGCACAAAAACCCATGTACACATCAACCGATTCTCCTTTGTCTATCCTGCTTGTTATATTTTAACACAATTCCAACAGATTTGTCAGGCAAGATTTTTCCTTGAGGAAACCATTCTGCCTACAGCCCATTTTATCATGTGCACTCCGTGACCTATTTATTACATGTGCTCATCAATGCAAATGCATAATCAGCTAATCACGTGACAGCATTTCTGTGCAGAAAAAAATGCATGCAGACATGGTCAAGAGGTTTTAGTTTGTCCAGACCAAACATCAGAATTGGGAAGAAATTTGATCTATGTGACTTTAACCGTGGAATGATAGTACCAGACATGGTGGTTTGAGGATCTCATAACCTGCTGATAACCGGGGATTTTCAGTTTGAGAATGGTATAAAAAGAACATCTTGATCTGTGGGCGAAAACGCCCTGTTAATGACAAAGGTCAGAGGAGAATGGCCAGACTGGTCGAAGCTGAAAGAAAGGCGACATAACCATGCGCTACGACAGCAGTGTGCAGAACAGCATCTCAGAACGCAAAGCATTTCCAACCTTGAAATGGATAAGCTACTGCAACGGAGGAAATAACAGAAAGAATGGAGAACGAAGAATCATTGGGTGTTGCTCACATGGATTTTCAGAAGGCCTTTAACAAGGTGCTGGACGTGAAGCTGCTTAACAAGAAAAGAGCTCACGGTAGAATGGGAAATATATTGACACTGATAGAAAATTGCCTAACTGGCAGGAGGCAAAATAGAGGGAATATAGGGATCCTTTTCTGATTGGATGCCTGTGACTAGTGGTGGTCCACAGTGTCAGTATTGGAACCACTTTATTTCACGTTATATGGTTATGATTCGGATGATGGAATTGACAACTTTGTGGCCAGGTTTGTAAACTGTATAAAGCTAAGTCGTCAGAAGGACTTAGACAGATTGGGGTAATGAGTGAAGAAGTGGCAGATGGAATATAGTTTAGAGAAGTGTATCGTCATACATTTTGCTGGCAGAAATAAAGGTGTAGTCAATTTTGTAAACGGGGAGGAAATTCAAAATATCAGAGGTGCAAACGCCTTGGGAGTCCTCGTTCGCGAATCCCTAAAGTCTGACCTGTAGATTGAGTCGGTCGTAAGCAAGGTAGCTCTGAAGATGGCACTCATTTTGAGAGGATTAGGATATAAGAGGAAGGATTTGATGTTGAAGCTTTATAAAGCGTTGGTCAGACCGCACTTGGAGTATTATGATCAGCTTTGGTTCCTTGTGCAGGATTTGGAAGGGTTCAGAGGAGTTTGACGAAAATAATTCTGTGAATGCTAGGGTGAACGTCTGAGGAGCGTTTGATGGCTCTGCGCCTGTACTTGCAGCTGATCCGAAGAATGAGGAGGAGCTCATTGAAAGTGTCGAACAGCGAAAGGACGAGATAGAGTGGATGTGGAAAGGACGTTTCCATGTGGTTGAGTCATGGTCCGGAGGGCACATCCTCAGAATCGAGGGACGTCCATGTAGAACAGAGATGAGGGGAAATTCTCCCCCAGAGTTTGGTGAATACGTGAATTCATCGCCACGGACGGCTGTGGAGGCCAAGTCATTGAGTATAGTTAAAGTTGAGTTTGACAGGTTCTTGATCATTGATGGAGTCAAAGGTTATGGTGAGAAAATGGGCTAAAGGGATTGAGAGGGATAATAAATCTACGATGATGGATGTACTGCTTCTATGCTTTATGGTCTAACATGCACTGCCTTCTGTGATGAATGAATGTAGAACTCTACGCCAGCAGGATCACGGGCTGAGGGCGGATAGTTTCAAGTTAGGGCGAAGGCTGGGGTAAAAGGGCCATCGAAGTTTCGTCACATATTTAAAGCCCACTTAAATCAATCTCCTTCACTCTGGCCGGGGTTGATGGGGAAGTAGCTGGTAAACAAAAGCTGTCCCGGCACATAACCACTTTCCCCGCATCGGGTGACACCATCAGACTGAGCAGGAACATCGCGGATGCTGGAATAAGGAAAGAAATACACGCGTAGTGAACATACTGCTTCGGATCACAGGGACACAGACTCTCTTTCTCCATTAGGTATTCCACTTCGTAAAGGATTCCAGTTAAAATTGTACTTAGTCCCAACGGACACAGGGATTTATTTTTGAAAATTTTGCTTTACAGCTTCTGAAAGGGAGCAAGCGATGGTATGGCAGGGTGAATGAGTGACAGTTCCAAAACTCTCCGTACGCAAAGCCTAACAGCAAACCTGTGTGAGCTAGCTATCATATGATTTTCTAATATCCACCCAGGAAGCACCGACGGCTGGTTCGAGCAAACTGTTTCCACCCTGCTGAGCTCGTCACTCTCTCAGAGAAGTTCAAGCTGTATTCAGGGGTCACTCCTCATTAGCTGTGAGTTAGAAGCGCCCAGCATTTTGAAATTCAGCTGGGAGTTGAAACTTTTTTTCTGAATGTGAGTCGCGGTTAACACTAGGTGCCAAGAAACAATAAAACCATAAGACATTGGAGCACAATTAGGTCATTAGGACATCGAATCTCCTCCGCTATTCCATCATGGCTGTTTTTTATATCTCTCATCTCCATTTTTTTGTGATTCTTGAAAAGATCATAACCAATGTATCTTCTATCTCTTCAGTAACCTCTTTTAGAAGTCTGGGATGTAGTCCATTTGGGTCATGTGACTTATCCATCTCATGACCTTTCTGTTTGTCTCACACCTTTTGCCATTATAATAGCAATGGCGCTCACTCCTGCTCCCTGACACTCACGGACCTCTGGTATACTGCTATGTCTTCCACAATTTCACCCTGATAGACATACGAATGAAAGAAAAATGGAGGGCTCTGCAGGGAGTAGATTTCAATTGATCTTGGAGCAAGCTAAGAAGTCAGTAGATCATAGTGGTCTGAGGGCCCTGGAATATTCCCTTCCGTTATTTGTTCTATGTTCTAGGACAGTGATTCTCAACCGTTTTTTTGGCCATGGCTCCCATCGGTGCTCTTCTCAGGGTCCAGGGTCCCGCTTCCAACAGGGATACAACACAAACAGATAGAGAGAAAATCATTTATTATTGAACACCAAGAAAGCTTGAACATTTTGACATACTGGACAAAACTTAAAAAAAGACTGTATGAAATTAAACATCTATCAGGCCTAATACGATCCTTGAGCTTGGTGCTTTTCCACAAGTTTCATGATATCGGGCTAAAAGTTAGACAACGACAGTTGGAGGTCATCTCACAGTTTTCCGTCGGTGGCCCCTTTCAAATATGCCAGGACCCCCAAGGGGACCATATGGTCCCCGTTGAGAATGACTGTTCTAAGACACTGTAATGCCACAAGCATCTCAGGGAAGAATGCCTGCGGAAACAAGCTGCTTGATTGACCAAGGTCTTATAGATGAAACATTTAGATGTGATAGTATAAAACAGAATAATTTTATGATACAAAATTATACCAACTTGCAAGCATTTTAATGAACTTGCACTGTTTTAGCACCCAGGAATATGTCGGGTTTAAACTCCAAAGAACTCACCCTGCCTACGGTTTGAACGAAACTCAATATAAAGACACTCGAAAATCCCAGTCCGATTCATATAAGTAATCAGTCCTTCCTACAGCTTGATCTTGGAATATATTAAAATGTCAATATCTTGAGCTGAAGGGCCTGTACTTTGCTGTCCTGTTAGAATCATAGAAACATGGAAAACCTACAGCATAATGCAGTCCCTTCGGTCCATAAAGATGTGCCCAACATGTCCTTAACCTAGAACTACAGAGCCTTACCCATAGCCCACTATTTTTCTAAGCTCCATGTATCCATCCATCCAGGAGTCTGAAAAAAACCTATCGTTTACTGCCTCCACCAGCATCGCCGGCAGCCCATTCCACACACTCACCACTTTCTGTGTAAAAAAATTACCCCTTACATTTTCTCTGTACCAGCTTCCAAGCACCTTAAAACTATGCCCTCTCGTGCTAGCCATTTCATCACTGGGAAAAAAGCTTCTGACTATCCACATGATGAATGCCATTCATTATCTTATACACCTCTATCAGGTCATCTCTCATTCTTCGTTGCTCCAAGGAGAAAAGGCCGAGTTCACTCAACCTATTCTCATAA